>RPFO01000595.1:1486622-1529122 GCA_009746045.1 Mesostigma viride | reverse complement strand
ATGACCATATCCAAAACAGATAATCGTGTTGTATATGTATGCGAATTGCGAACTGTAATTCCTATCTAAAATTTGACGCCCTGAATAGCCCAGAAACCCAATATGTACTCCAGAACTCGGCCTGGAGGCAGTGTTTTTTTTAAGGTTTTCGTTACTAGTGGCGCTAGGCCACTTGTGGCGTTTCGAACTATGAAAACTTCAGTTTACTCGGCCAATGTGTGGCTTTAAGCCAATTAAAATTGGGCTTGGCACGGCCACGTGTGGCGGGCTGGCTTTTTGGTGCAGCAAATGACCCTACCGGCAGCGGGGTCAGCGCGGCGCGGCGCCGTACTGGCATTCCAAGTTCAAAGTAGTTCAGAACAGTATGTTTAATTATCTTAAGTTCAAACTAGTAGAATTTATTAGAATCATTCACGCCTTAAGTTGGGTTCACGCCTGAAGTTGGGTTGACCAAAAACCTCGAACCCAACTTAAGGCGTGAATGCCTGTACACAAGGCGGGCGAGCGTCTCCGTCTCAGGCATCGGCGCCGGGCGTACTTGGTAAATTAACAACAACGATTACCACTACAGCCACTGCTTAACAAAACGATTACTGAAGTGCCGAAAGTCGAAACACATAGTCAATGCAATGCAGTACAGTACTGTATGGCTGGCGAGTGACTGGAACTGAGGCGCCAGCCGCCAGGCCGCCAGCCAGCTGAAGCCAGAAAATGCACACAAGCTGCAGTCTGCACAGTGCACTCTGGTCTCTGGCAGCGGGCCACTTGCCACTTGGCACTTGGCCGGGCTCTACGTACATGCACTATGCAGTCAGTAAGTCAGTCAGTCATAGTAATACTCATAGTAGTTCTAGTACTAGGGAGGCTTGTGGCGGAACGCCGGCCGGAAGACCGGCTGACACCGCCAATTGTGGCGTAGCCTGTACTAGAGTGAACTTCAGGCACGGCCACCCTGTGGCGAAACGAAACTACAAAGTAGAACAGCACGGCCAAATTGTGGCTTCTTGGGTGCCCTGTCCAAGTGGGTGGCACCGCCACATTTTGCCAAAAAAAGTGCCACACCGCCACATTTGGCGGTGTATCGCCACTAAAAAAAACACTGCCTGGAGGCTGGGCAACGGGCTGGGTGCCAAATATCTGGTGTGGCCCAGAAAAAACGGCCAACGCTTCGCGAGCCACCAAGCCCGGGAGCTGAAAAAAGTTCGCGCGCTTTCAAGTTTCATCAGCCGAACGTAAAAATTCGAAGCTGCTTTCGCCTCCATGCCCGTGACATAATGCCGGAAATCTCCCCCGACGAAAAGCGATGAGGGGCTATGGACGACGGGGGCGACGCAGCCATGGCTTCTACGAGACAAGGTTTGTTGGCTAATGGAAATTGTCGACGCCGCGAAATTGCTCTTGACTTACAGGACCACGAAATTGATTCGTCCCATGGGTGACGGCGCGCACAACATGCTGGCCGAGACGTGGCGATGGATGCGCGTGGACCTTGCGTCCTTCCTCTGGGCTTGTTTCTTTGCGTGGTGGACGTCCTGGTTATCCAGGCTCCGCAAGCCCAAAGCTTCCTCCTCGAAGAGCTTGCTCCCACCAGACGACTTCTTGGACCCAATTTCCGGAGATATTATGCGCGATCCGGCCGTCGTGGTTCAAACCGGGACAACCTACGAGAGGGCTTTTATTGAGAGATGGTTCGCGCTCGGCCACTGGACGGACCCGTGCACCAAAGCCCCCCTGGAGAGCACCGACCTGTGCTCAAATCAACGTCTGAAAGCCAAAATTGACGCCTGGCTGCAGGGGAGGGAGAAGCGCGATGTCCTCCTCGCGGAGGCGCCCGACGGTGCCATCCCCATCATCGCCGCCAGCCGCCTCACTCTTCGCGAGACGCTCTACGAGGGCCCGGCGTCCACGGTCCTCTCGGGCACCCTGGAGCCGTCCAGCAAGCCCGTGGCCGTCAAGATGTTCCGCGCGCGCGGGCTGACAGAGCTCGACACCTCCAAGTTCCGCCAGGAGCTCCAGATGCTCTACCGCGTGTCCCTCTACTGCCGTAACGTGTGCCGGCTGCTAGGTGTCTGCCAGAAGTCCGGCAAGCTCTGCATGGTCATGCCGCTGTACCCCCAGTCCCTCGAATCCGTGCTAGCTAACGCCACCGGTGGCCTCCCCCTGGACATGCTCCTCCTGCTGGCGTCCGACATCTGTCAAGCCATGATTGACCTGCACGCCCAGAGCGTCCTCCTCCTCGACCTCAAGCCTCCCAACGTGCTCATAGACCAATACGGTCGCGCCGTCGTGGCCGATTTTGGTATCAGTGCTGTGCGCCAGTCCACGGTCCTCCGCTGCATGCCCAGCAACACGCAGGGGACGCCCAACTACATGGCCCCCGAGCAGTGGCGGCTCACCGAGCCGGGCGCCGAGCCTCTCAACCCGAGCGTGGACTTGTGGGCATTTGGGTGTGTCCTACTCGAGATGGCCACGGGAACTCAGCCCTGGGACGGTCTGACCATGTTCCAGATCATGAAGCAGGTCAGCGGGCCCAACGTAACCCCCCCCGCAGTCCCCCCGGCGCTGCACCCGGGGCTTAGGGCCCTTTTGGCGCGCTGCTTGCAGCCGCACCCGGACCAGAGGCCGTCCGCGGAGGAGGTCCTGGACACGCTCGAGGAGCTGAGGCGGGCGGTGCGGCCCAAGCCCGCCGGGGAGGTCGTGCGCCAGGTGTCATCGCCGAGGGCGGTCGACGCAGAGGTATGGATCACTGTTACCGTTATGGTGTTACTTTGCTGCTACTGTCGTCGTTGGTGATATTCGTGACGTTGTTCTTATCATTCTTTGGTCGCTGTCTAGGCTTATGTTGTCGGGCTTTAGAGTGGTGGGGGGAGGAGGAAGGGGGCAGGGGGCAGGGAGCAGGGGGAAGAGGGGAGGGGGGAGGAGGAAGGAAGGGAAAGGGGGAAGGGGGAGGGGGGGAGGAGGAAGCATGGGGGAAGGGGGAAGCGCATGAGCTATGGAAGGCGACTTCTCATGGAGGCCTCTCTCAGGAAAGCCTAGGGGAGGAGGGAGGAGGGAGAGGGGGAGGTGGATGATTGCAAGCATGATTGCCAGCACCTTGGAGCCGGAGGATCTGGAACTGGATATCTTGGAGGTAAGGGGAGCAATCCTTGGCTTCCCTTACTTGGCGACCTCCCAAGAACGACGGGTGACGGGATGCCCTATTTGGCTACAAGACCTTCTAGTATCCATGAATACTAAGCTACTATATGAGCTATATATTACATACATAAGCTATTGTACTAGCTATATGTATTCGTTGAGAATGATGAATCACGGAAATGATTACTAGCTATATGTATATTGCTTGTAGCGGAGGGGGTAGGGGAGCAAAAACACTTAAATGAAAACAGTTCTTGAAGGCACGTGCCCAATGTGACTAATGCAAAACAATACAAAATAACTCAGAAGTCAAATTTACTATGTATAAGGGCTCCTCTAGCAAGTCTCTCTTCTTATTTCTTCTCTGGCACCGTCGCATAATCCATGGGCATTCACACGCCCCTATTCATTTCCTCCACTCCACCCGTTGCCCCCACCCTTTTCCAGCCCCCCCCGCCTGAACTCCTGGCAATGTCTCTAATTTTCTTCCACACACAACCTTCCCCTCCATCACGCATACTTTTCTTTCATCGATCCCAGTCAGTTGGTGCCCCCTATCCCCCCAGTCCTTCCCCCCCCCCCCCCCCCCCCCCCTTCCCGCCATCCCACAGATAACCAAATCTGCCATTCCCCTCCAAGCACTGTATAGACTAAATTTGTCCCCCCGTCCTGCGCCCCCAATGACCAAATTTACCACCCCACCCCACCCCACCCCCGACCCAACCCAACCCTACTCAACTCAACTCAACACAACACAACACAACACAACACAACACAACACAACACAACACAACACAACACAACACAACACAACACAACACAACACAACACAACGCAACGCAACGCAACGCATTGCAACACAACACAACACAACACAACACAACACAACACAACCCACCAGCCGGATCCCCAGCTGGCGCATGTGCTGGCCAGCGTTGCGGCCCTTGAGGTGCGTCTGCAAGCATCGGAGACGCAGGCGCGCGCCGCCCAGGAGAACGCTGCCAAGCTGAGCGGGGAGCTGCAGCAGTCGCAGGCTAAGGTGTCCGACCTAACCCGCCGAATGATGGAGCTCGTCCCGCCCACGAGCGACGGCGCCCACGATGGCCAGAGGGCGTACGATGGGCCGCTTGGGGTCTCGGGCTCCCTCAGCCGCTCAAGCTCGTTCAGCCGGCTGGACGCCGGTGCGTCGTTGGACGTCCAACGGAGGGATGGCTATGGGGCCATGACGGATGACCAGGGATTGCATCCGTCACACCATCATCATCAGCAACCTGGTGGTATCGTTTCTCCGTCGCCCAAGCCATCACCCAAGCCGGCGGCACGACAGCCCGACCGCAGCGCTCCCCCTCCGCTGCTCTCGCTGAGCCAGGCGCATGACCAGGCCTACAACCAGGCCCATGGCCAGGCCTATAACCACCAGGGCCAGCCGGTGGCGATCCTTGGCGCATCCCCCCGGCAGTCCCCTCGCCATGCAGCCGGCGGTGGTCGTGACCCATCCAGCATGGAGGCGCTGCAGCGAGACTCCCTCACGATGCAGCAGCAGCTGCAGCAGGAGTCGCAGCGGATGGCGCCGATGCAGCAGCAACAACAACAGATGCTGCAACCAGAACCACGCAAGGTGTCCCGTCAGGACACTCACAACTCGCAGCCGGCGCCAGATTCCCACAAGCAGCAGCAGGGAGGGGCCGCGGGGTCCGAACCGGCCCATGTGCGTCATCGCCACCCGCACCGACGCGACCACAAGAAAGAGCCATCACATGAGCACCCGGTGGCGCCGCCCCCACCACAGGCGCAAGTGCAAGGCCGGCCCGACAAGCTGCGCGAGTCCAAGAGCTTTGACTCTCTGTCCCAGGCGCAGGCTCACAGCATCCTGGTCTCTTCCCAAGAACATGCGATGGCGGGAGCTTCCACTGCCAGGGGGGGGGTCATCGAGGTGGAGGGCAGAATCGGCCGCAACGGGAACGTCCCTTCCAGGGGGGTGCCCTCGAGCTCGAGCTCGTTCTCAGGGTCCAGCTCTCTCTCTGGCTCGGTGGGCAGTTCGATGGGCGGGCTCGGCAGCGTGACGTCGGGCGGCATCAGCGGCCCCCTGACGGCAATCCGAACGCTCCCCGTGGCCATCAAGGTGGGCACGATGGCGGTCGACGACAGCAAGCTATTTCTGGCGAACGAGACGCACCTGGTTGTGTGGGACACCGCGCTGGGGGACTACGTCTCCGCGCTCGAGTGCCGGAACGCGCGCACGGCAATCTGCGACGGGATTTGCATCTGCGTCGGCGATGGGTCCGCACTGTGGATGGCGGACGAGGAGGTCATCGAGGCGCTCACTCCCACGGGCGAGGTGTTCAAGGCGTGGTGGGGGACTCCGCAGGCGTTGGGGCCGCGCCAGCCGGCGGGGAAACAAATGGGAGCGATCGCGTTCGGTGGCGGGTTTTTCTACACCATGCTAGTCGCTTCTTCGCAGCTGGGGAATGCGGGGGGTGGGGCGTCCGGGGGAGGGAATGCTTCTTTGTCGTCGTCTTCGATGGCGGGGCTAGCGGTGGGGCCCTGCGTGGTCTGGCGCGTGGGTCCCAGCGCGCTGGAGCCTGTCTCAGTGATCGACACGTTCAAGGGCGCGTGCAACCTCACAGGACTCGCGAGCGCCGACGGTTTGCTCTACGCATCCGGCACGGTGCCGTCCCGCCGCGGCCGTGGCCACCGCGTGGATGCTAGCAATCATCGTGTCAATGGCAAGGGTGACGGTGGCGAGTCTAATAACGGTCAACCGATGCAGGTCTTGCTCGTCGACCACACCAAGACGAGCTGGTTTGATGTGTACGACGTGACCACGCGGCAGCACTTGACGCGGGCGACAGTTGAGGGGCCCGTCGTGGCCCTCCTGACGGCCCCCGGCCACGCGCTGGTGTGCTCGGTCAACTCGGTTGGGCCGGTCATAAACATATGGAGTCGGGAGAGGCGCAGCTTCTTGGCGCAGGTCCAGCTGGAAGGGACCTTTGTGTGCGCGAACGTTGACCACGGGTTACTGTACGTTTTCCACACGGGCAAGGCCAGCTCGCCACTCGGCAAGAAGGCGATCATTCCCAGCTCGACCTCGTCCGCCCCCGTCGCTCGTTCCCCCGGGATGCTGGTCCTGAGTACGTACTGCGTGGCCAAGGGGGGCGTGGAGTCGCGCCGGCTCTTCGGGTGGACCCACGCGCCGAGTGTCATGATGGTGCACGGGGGGAACGTTTATTATCAGGGCGCGGGAGGAGAGGTATCCCCAGAGAATGCGTTCTCGTCAACGCAGCTGGCGTCCGACACTCACATCAAGGTGGTCCCAGTGTCCAAGCTGCCGGTCATGGCGGCCGGGAGCTAAAGCGCTGGATGGCTTTCATCATGGTGGCCAGGATTTGGCCCGTGTGTCCGGAATGTGCTGGATGGAGAGAGCGCTGGAAGGCGAAAGGCACCAGTTTTGGGGGGGGTAGAGTTCAGCTAAACATGTTTTTTTAGGCACCCAAGTGGCTGACTTGCGGAGCCATCAAGTGGCGGAGGATGAGGGCATCTGTAATGGGTTTACCAGCAGGCTTAGACCTGCGGGTTTTTTGTTGTTCGCAGGTTGAGCCCACCGCTTAATTATGTGTTGGGGAGGTGTGAAAAGGCGGTCATTCCGTGGACAGCCTTGTTTTACTGTTGTCTGTGTACATAGTTGTCTCACTTAATAGTAGTTGCTGGTTGCTGCAACGATACCGTATCAACATTCCCGCAAGTTCAGGCCTGTGCTGATGGTATATCTGATCGTAGGTACTCTTTTTGGTCGCGCTGGCTGTGAATGACAGCTCTTGGTTATTTATTCCAATGCAGATGTCTTTCTGCAATGTATCGTATTCTTCAGCGGACGTGCCAAGTGGCATGCCGGCTCTGTTTTCCCTGAGCTGCAACATTGGCTTCGGGATTTTCGGTGAGATTTGAGTATGTTGATGAATAAATTATCACGTTAGATTCTCAATCATGGCAGTTCCATTTGTCAAGTACATGTACGCATAAGTGAAGAAATTAATCAAGAATTAAATAGCCTGCTGACGGCAAGCAGTTCCTCAAAAAGGGTACGTCTACAGGTCCATGCATCCACATAATGCTTTTGGCCACACGTGACAATTTTAAGCTCCATGACTTCCAAACAAAGGCACGTAGTAACCAACAGACCGATTCCTGCTATGTATTCACATGAACATTAATAATTAATATTCACATGAACAGCTAGGCACTCCTATACAATGTACAACAGCCTCATAAGCATGTCCATGAATTGCCAATCGGCCGCAAGGCACTGATTATATATCCACATGAAAAGTCGCGCTCCCTCGAAATCCCTGCTATAAACTAAGGCCCCATATAGACCCCAAGAGACTGGGGGTCTCTGCCCTTTCTCCTGTTGTGCACACACAGGGATTAAAAGCACTTCGGTGCTCCGTGACTCCCCAACGGGAGCACGTGTTTTAATTAATTAATTAATAGACCCCAATAAGCTATGGTAGCCCAGCTAGCTATGGTATTGCATGGTTGCATTGCACCCACAGTGTTGCCCCCCGGCACCATGCCGTGGAGAGAGCGCTCTGTGGCCTGCCCACTGGCAGTGAGAGAAGCTAGGGCGCCATCCCTTCATCTCGTTGTGAATAGGGGTTGAAGGTTCGTTTACTCTGTATTGGCACCCACGTGACGCAGTCACGTGCATATTAATTAATAAATGAATAGGCCCCAATACACAGGCACGTCCCTCATAGGCACGTCCACGAGTTGCCAAACTGCGACCGGTACCGCATCTCCTCCGCACGCTCTACGTCACTCCCTCCCCCCCCGCCGCCCCCCATGAGCTTGCGTGCGAGCCGATCCCTAGGCCCGGGCTCGGGCTTCTTCGCCAACTTGAGCGCCCGTGCCCTGGCCCTTTCGTCCTTCGCTGGTGCCCGGCCAGTGCCACCCTGCGCCCCTGTGCCAGCTCCATCACCACCAGGGTCTCCCCCGTCCACGTCCGCCAGAAGCGCCGCGTTGTGCGTACGGTCCTCGCTCCTCACCCTCGCCTGCGCCTCCTCCAGCGCCTCCTTCCCCCGCCCGCGCTTCTTTCCTCGCCCCCGCACGTTCTCCATGGCCTGGCGCGCCGCCTGCGCCAGAATCCTCTCGTGCTCTGGCATGATGCTCGCTTCCATCCCCGACCCGCCGCCATGCTTGCCCTCGCGCGGTCTCGTCCCACCTGTGCCACCCTGGTTCCCTGGCTTGCTTGAGTTGGATGTCGCGAGCTGCTTGCTGCTGCCGGGTGCGACGAGTGGGGACGGCCAATCCCCTTGGCTACCCCCACCGTCTCTCGACGGACCAGCCACGGGTGTACTCCCCGGCAACCTGCCGCCTGGCAGCGAGGGCAGGCTTCCCTGCGATGCCTCATTACCCTCGCTGCTTCCACCAGTGCCTTTGCCTGCATCGGGGGCCGCGCCTGCGCTGTGAGAGGTCGGACCAGTCTTGTTGGTGAGTTTTGTGGGCGGCGATGGCCCCGCGAGGGGGTTGCCATAGTCGTCGCGTGGGATGATGGGCCCGTGGAAGGGGCATTTCTCCAAGTCCCGACGGGGGCACAGCTTGCCGTTCTTTAGGGGCGCGCCACACGCCTGTGTGTGGGGGTTGGGTTGCGGGGGTGGGGGGAGGGGAAGAGAAACGCCACAGGGTGTCCAGGAATGAGTGCGTGGCAATTCCGATGCCGGGCAGTAATACACAGGCTGTACTTCCGGGGAGTGTTACAGGGGAGAAATACGGGGGCTACAAAGATACATGAAAAAAAAAAACCTACTAGATAAACAAACAAACAAATAAATAAATAAACAGAATCGACCCACCCTCTGCACGCGTGGCTCGGGAGCCGTGTAGTAGCTCGTGTGCAGGCTGAGCTCGGCAACGCGTTCTGAGGGAAGCGTCTTGGTCACGTCCCAGCTGCCCCAGTGGCCCGATAGCTGTGCCCGTTTCAAGAGGGGGAAGATATGAGGGCAGAGTAGACAGGGAGGAGGGCGGGAAGAAAGGGAGAAAGGAAAGGAGATAGAGGGAGTGGGAAAAGAAAAATGGAGCGAGGGGGAAAGGAGAAAAAGAGGGAGGGAGGAAAAAGGAAATAGAGGGAGGGAGGAAAAAGGAAATAGAGGGAGGGAGGGAAAGGAGATAGAGGGAGATAGGGCGGGGAAAGAGTTGGAGGGAAAAAGAGGGGGGGGGGGGCGGGACAAAGGCGGGCTGGACAAAGGGAGACAAACTGCCGGTCCAGGGCATCTTGCTTGCGGCAAACAGTGGCGCAGACAAAGGGTCGAAAAGCAAGACCTGGTGGACCCCACGACACATAACAACTACGATCGACAGATACAAATAACTAACGACACATACACGAACGACATATCACTAACACCACAAGTATGATCAATAGGTACAAATAACTAACCACGCATACACGAACGACAGATAACTAACACCACAAGTACGATCGACAGGTACAAAATACCAACGACACAAATATCATGACAGAAACCATCGGATAGGATGTGGCCTCGAGGCATCATAGACATAGACCCAAACAAAGGACAGCACAACTGCGAGCCACGCACACTCGGGTGGGTTACACACATAAAGACAATAAAAAACGCAGTGGCAAAGACAACTTTGGCGAAATTTCCATGTTCAGCAAAGGACTCAAGTCGTTGAATTTAGCATTTAAGATTTTATTGATCAAATACAAACTCGGTTAAGGAGCCTTCTCAGTAGTTAAGTTGGTTTGTTTTCAGCCCATCCATTAAATTGAAGGAGACATACTACAGACTACTATTCTGTGAAGGAGAGCATTCATCGGTCATTTCCAGCTTCATCAGAGGATTCCTTGTACCCTTCTGTTTACGTGGGCGAGGTGCCGCAAGCTATTGGCGACCTCAAGACCTCAAGATCCCGTAAAGACTCTCACCTGAAATACCCTAGACACACAGAATGCCACTTCATAGAAGCAACGAGTCGTGGTCACTAGCAGAAAAGAATCCTAGTCATGCCACTTGATACCAAAAACAACAAAATGGGGTGACACATGTGGCAAGTGTGCAGCAGTGATGAAGGTCATGCGGACAAGGATGACGACAACAACAGAAATGATGGGTGCAAAGATAAGGAAGTTACTTTCACTATCGTTATGACGATATCATTATCATGATTATATTCACCACTCACTATTCGATGCTAGCACTAGTCCCACTTTACTAGATCACGCAGTTAAGCCCATTGAATAGCCAGTCATAAAACCAGCAACGGACCTGTAGCAACATTCCGTGTGAAAATCTCCTGTTCCAGGATATCAAGCCCCCGGTGGACGACGAGCAGAAGAGCACCGCACAACTACCATAGAAGCAGATAGCAACACGGAACAGGCTTGTTTTATGCAGGGAGAGTGTCAAGACCCCAATGGTTGACCAGCATGGCAGCACAGGCAACCCCTCCCAACATGTAACAAGAAAATCACGTCAAGGATATCAAGTCCCCGGTTGTTGACCAGCATGCCCACGTCCTTGCCCCAGTAGTCGAGCGCGAGACCTGAGGCGACCACCGGCGCGGCCTTGAGCAATGCTGGCACACGATCATAAAAAGAAAGATAGATCGATTGGACGATACATCAATTAACCAATAAAAAGATGAGTGGCCACGGTGGAGTGAGTGGCCAACATAAATTGACGGTTGACATCATACCGTGCGGCCAAATTCAAGAGGAGAGTGGCCACGACAAGCTGATCGTATGTATATTGGCCGAGGGAGTTCATGACCCTCACTCACTCCCAAGGGTTTGAGTTTGAGTTTGCGTTTTTGTGGGACTCGAATGAGTGTGAAATGGCAAAGTGAGCACGGCCGATTTCTAATCCAAAGAATCCATGGTAAGTGCCAGGCGGCCAGCGTTAGTCCCGTGGCCAAGGCAAGTTGCCGGCCAAGGTTGGTGCCAAGGCTGGTCCAAAGGTCAACATGGGTTGCCAAGCAGCCAACCAGGATGGATGAACCGGCCAACAAGACTTGCAAAGCGACCACGATAGATGAACATCCAACCAGCCAACATGACTTGCGACCAAGCGGTTGGTGACCGGGCTCAAGGGCTACAGGGGTCGGTTCCCGTCCTTGCTGGTCAAGGCTGGCCCACCAGGATTGCAGGTCAAGCGTGGTGTGTCCACAACTCCAAATGCTGGGTGACTGGTGCAGATCGCGTGACAATCTATAGACATATTATGATCGCGTGCTCATGATTAAATAAGCGTGATCATGATTAAATAAGCGTGCTCATGACAAAATACGCGTGCTCACACTCGTCTCTTTGACAATGTCCAGATGCACGACGTCCGTTCTTCCCCCGGCGGACCCATGAGGAAGAAGTTGAGTCTTGTAGGGATCATGAGATGTGCGTGGGGGACAGTCGGGCATAGGTGTGAGGGCGCATGTAGGCGCATGTAGACAGCGCCTGCAGGTAAATCCTAGTTGTGCCCCAAACTACAGGTGAACGGACCCCAGCACTTGTGCACTTACCCCGATAAAACCATGGGCATGTGTGCGCATCCCGGCACCATTGGGTTGTGTGTGGGTACCCCGGGCGTGCGCGCAAGCTCTTCTTGGGGAGCTCATCAATGAGATTCGAATCTGCCCACCTGACGAGTGGCTGCCCAGCAAAGCTAACAAATGGTGCCCCTCGGTCACTCTAACCCTGTACTGGTCACTGTAACCCTTTGGTGGTTGCCCAGCAGAGCTATCGGCGTGTACCGGAGCACGTGCACAGCCATAATATTACAAAATATTAATGGTAGTGATATATTTATTTTGGCTTACACATCAAGGGCTTCCAACAGACAAGTTTTGCAAGGGTAAGCTCCCTTTCACTGGGATCATTGAAATGGCTCCTCCTCAACCACATGCGAGGAAAGATTATTTCATTCTGCACAGTCGGGGGGTTGGGTATAGGGTTTGAAGCCAGAGGGTAAGCTCTAGGGTTTTGAGCCAAACACACTTTCTGTTTAGGGTTTAGGGTTTAGGGTTTATGCTTTATGGTTGATGGTTTAGGGTTCAGGGTGTAGGGTTTAAGCCTGAGGGTAAGGTCTAGGGTAAGGCTTAGGGTTTTGAGCCAAACTCACTTTCACTGTAGGGTTGATGGTTGATGGTTGATGGTTGATGGTTGATGGTTGATGGTTGATGGTTGATGGTTGATGGTTGATGGTTGATGGTTGATGGTTGATGGTTGATGGTTGATGGTTGATGGTTGATGGTTGATGGTTGATGGTTGATGGTTGATGGTTGATGGTTGATGGCTGATGGCTGATGATTGATGGCTGATGGTTTAAGGTTCAGGGTGTAGGGTTTCAAGCCAGAGGGTAAGGTCTAGGGTTTAAGTGTAGGAGCCAAACTCACATTCCCTCAGGCTGGGCTGGACTGTCTTGCTTCCACCCGACCCCATGGGCTTGGACACCGTGACGCCGTCTACGTGATTATTAACAGGCTCGGACACCGTGCTGCGCCCCGAACCAGCGGTCGCGCTCTCCTTGGCCAACCCATCCTTGAAACCTTGCATCCTTCCATCCTTGGACGATACCCCTCCCGTGGACGATACCCCTGCCTTGGACAGCCCCTCCTTAGACGCACCATCTGCAGCACACGGCTGCTTGCCCCCGTGTTGCATCCCCCCATGTCCCTCCTTTTGGGCCAACCCCCCTGCTGTAATGCCGGCATCCCCACGCTCCCCCGTCCATGCAGCATTTCCACCACGTTGTGTTGGTTGCATCCGCGTCGCGGTTCCTTGGGACCCCCCTTCTCTTTCGTTTGGTGTCGGCCATATTCTCCCTCCCTCCCCTTCCCCCGGCCCCACATCTTCCCACTCCACATCATCCTCCCAGCTGCCAATGTCCTCGTCACCGCCACCAGCGGTTGCAGTGAAGCCATCGGTAAAACCGCCCTTATTGGCCTTCCCATTGATGGGACCGGTGGCGGCGCCTGCGGTGAGGCTCGACGTGTCGGCACCGGAGGCGTCCTCGGCGGCCCCGAGCAGCTCCTCGCACTTCTCCAGGGCACCCTGCAGGGCGTTGCGGGCGTCGATCGCGGACCGGAGCATGGAATTGCGGGCGCCCATGTCGCTTGCGATCTGGCGTCCGGCGTTGCGCAAGGCGCACGAGGTTTCACAAGGCACGCAACGTTTCACAGCGTTTCGCGAAGCTCCACAAACTCTTCAATAAAGTTCAACGGACGTTACATTCAAGCAACTTGGTTTCACAAAGTTTCCCATGCTTGGACATGGCCACGTCGCTGCCTATCTGGCGCAAAATGTTACCCCAAGGTTCCACAAAGCTCCACAAGGTTTCACAAACTTTCCTGAAACCTCGATTAAAGCTACAAAAGGTTCCATGAACTTGCTGTGCCTACTCCATTAATTCATTTGTAGAGTTCAAGAACTTTCCACCACATTCCATAAAGCTTCATGCTCCATGCTCCATTCATGCTTTAAAAAGCAATCCACGTTTCAAACTAAGCAGGCAAACAGCGTCATAAAAAGTAATCTACCTTTCCAACGGGTGCTATATCGGCGAACTAGCTTGATGCTGCATACCATGGTTGCTATGACAGACAGCAAGTGACTAGCTACCATGGGGGGTGGATTGCGAAAGTGTTGAGCACTAATTCACCTTTGGGCGTTGTGGCAGCAGGCACATGCACTCCTACATCTAGCACTGCAATGGACGGGGGAGCAATAATGAAAAACCAAACACCATGAGGCAGCAATGATCTCTCCCCCGGAGGCAGCAGCTACCATTAAATAAAATGAAATTGAGAGCACGTGATGGTGTCACATGGGTAGCACTTAGGGAACCTTCAACTCTACCATTGCACCCATAGCTACAATAATGGCAGTGATAGCAGCTATAATCGTAACTAAACAGGAGCAATAAAAGTGGCTCTGACTTAATACCAGTTTAGTTTACCTTGGGGTTGGAGCGCATGAGTACAGCGACGGTGCTTTCGAATGCTGGCAGCGTGCTACAACAGCGGCAGCAACCAGCACTGTAATCACAGCTGCAGACATAGCAATAAAAGACGTGGCACTTCACGACGTAGTCGATGTGCGTCAACACCATGATGCTGGCAGCAGCGGAATAGCGACAGGTATAGCAGTGGCTAAAAATAGTGGCTATTTTTACCTATACCAGTAACTATAACAGAAATGACAAATTTTACCTCGGGGTCGGCGCGCGTGAGCACCGTGATGGTGCTCTTGAGTGCCGGCAGCAGCTCCTTCAGGGCCACCGCCCGCGCGTCGCGCAATGCTTGGAAGACGACCGCGTTGTCCCGCGTGACCGTGGCAAGGGGGTCGTCCGACTGCAAGCATCATGGTGTCGAGTATCGAGAAAATGCAATGGAAATATGTATGGCAACCAGAGGGCAGAATGCAAGGGGTGCGTCCGGCTGCAAGGATTACAGGGGCGAGCATTGAGGAAGTGTATGCAAGGACGAATAAGGTAAGAGGCAGCCTAATGGCAGTTGGGGCGTTAAGTCGCCAACTGCTCCCCATTGGTTCAACAACTTCAACTATATACTACCTGCACACTATATCGTGGATAGGGACCGCTCACCATGTCGATGTCAATCTCCACCTCAGGCCCCACGCGCCCGCTCAACGCCAGAACACTGCCGCCATCTGCCCCCTTCCAAAGTTGCCTCTCACCACCATCCGCCACTTGTCCCCTGCGCCCCCTGTCGTCGTGACCCTTGCCTCCTTGCTGGGTCAACACTTGTCCCTGGCCGTTGCCTCGTTGTTGCATGGCCGAATCTTGCCCACCGTCTTGGCCTCCGCTCTTTGCCACTTTGTCATCTTGGCCGTTGCCGTGTTGTCCCTTGGCCACTCTATCACCTCCCGGGCCCTCATCCTTGCCACGTTGCTTAGTCGATGCTTGCCCATTGCCTTCGCCTCTGCTCTTGGCCTCTTTGTCGCCTCCTTGCCTCGCTTCCTTGCTGAATAGGGCATCCCGAAAAGAGCCCGCGTCCTTGCCAAGGCCTGCCCCATCCCCTGCGCCGCCTCTGCTTTTCGCTATATCGCCACCACGCCCGCCCTCTTCCGAAAGAAGCGAGTGGGTCTCCCTGGCCCCACCCTTGCCCTCAGGGACCGATGCATCGCCTCCGAGGGGATCGCGTATGGCTGTAACTCCGCCAGAATCATGTACCGGAGCGTCTCCACAAGAATGAGGATTAAGAACCGGCGTCTCTCTGCCAGCGCCAAAAGCATGGATTGGAGTACCGCCGCCAGAATTATGTATCGGAGTACTTGGGCCAGAGCCATGAATGGGCGTACTTTCTTCTTCGTCGTCAAAATCGCCGACACTGTGTATCGGTGTGTTGGCACCATCGCTGCCGTAACCGCCCTCAGGAAAAGTTGTCGCCTCTGCCCCGCCGTCGGCAAACAATCTGCCATCACGTTGGCCAAGGCTGACCAGTTGGTGAGGGGAGGTCTCTGGAGAAGCATCGGCTTCAACGGACGGCACCAGGATGTCGAAACACTCCGCCTGCATTGTGGAGAGCGGTGGGGGGCGGCATCAACGGAGAGCAATGCGTGGCAGCATTATGAATTCCACATCCATTTAAACACCAAACACGCATGGCGAAGAATTTTATCTGATGCATGGAGCGTATTAATGGCGGGGGTGACATAAGATATGATATATTCCAACAAGAATGTAGAGTAGTGCATACATACATTTAATACTGCTGTAACATATTCCAAATAGGAACAGATACCCAAGTTGTCAACAGTAAGTCTGACGCACGCTGATGCATTCCATCTTGCTCATGCTACCGGTGGGAGCCGGATGACAGCATGGATGAAACCTTCTGGCTGTTAGTGCCAAATATTGCGAGGTGAGGGCAAAGGCTTTGCAAAAGTGTACACAAAAGCAGCTTTGCAAAGTGTTGCTTTGCAATCGTGTTTCGCACCAATTTACGCGAAAATGGCACGGACTAAGTGGTCACTATACGTAGCAGTTGTAGACGACATGGCCAGCCGCAATCCTGTCGCAATGGCACACACGAGTCACTCCATCCCTGCTAGAAAAAAAGTCAATACTACAATGCTACTAGTGCTCTAATCATAAGAATAGTAATAATAATAATGTAAGAATAATAATAATAACAACAACACTAACATGAATGACAGATCACAGAGACAAAATCATATTGGCCGCTGGCATATAGGCATGCGTGCATGTGTGCCTGGGTCGCCTGTCCCATTGTTTCCTTGCAGCTCCTAGACACACCGCCCGCCGCAACCGCACGCCCACCTCCCCGTCATCAAAACCGTACAAGCCATAAGGTCACTATACTGCTATACCATTATATATCAGTATATACCATAAGGTCATACATGTAGTATATCATTACATAGTAGAGTATCATTACATACCATAGGGTCATTATGTATCGTTATATTCCATAGGGTCATGCTATATCTTTATATACCATAGGGTCATGATAAGTCATTATATACCATAGGGTCATGCTACATCATTATATACTATGGGGTCATTATGTTTCGTTATATACCATAGGGTCATTATAAGCAGCGTCATATGCTCCCAGACGCATTATCTGCCTCAAGAACACGCCCACCTCCATCGCGATCACTATTTCCAGTACCAGATGGGTGGGTATAATTATGAAGTAGTAAGCTCATGGAACCCACCATCTGCCTCAACAGCACCCACCTCGGCCACGATTACCACTTTCTGCATCACGAGCTCACTATCAATCAGACAACATTTCACTATAGCCAGTAGCATATAGGCTACCACGTACGCACCATCTGCCGCAGCAGCGCCTCCACCTCTGCCACCTGGCGGGGGAACGCCACCCTGGCCTCCTCGAACTTTGCCCGGAATAGCTGCCGCGTGCGCTCCGCCCTCGCCTCTCGCTCCCTCTCCTGCGCCGACACGCGCGCCGGCACGCTGGTAGAGCCACCTGCGTGTGCGGAACTGTGGCTGCTGGCGCGCGTACGGTCCGAGGGGGAGCGGAGGCGGTCGTTTGAGTTATTGTTGTTGTTGCTATAATTAGCATCGGACCGGCGTGCTGCGCTGGGCAGTTCGTGTCTCAGCTTGTCGCGCAGGTAACGAAGGCCGAGCGTGACCTGGGGAGGAACGTGTTAAAATATTTTTTATTAAAAAAAAAACGCCCCCCCCCCGAAAAAAAAATTATGAGTTAATCACCTGGGGTGAGGCATGGTTTTGGTTTTATTCAAGAAAAAAAAAATGACAGCAAGGAGCGATCGACAAGTGCAGTTCTCAGTTGTTGCAACAAGACCTGGCTTTCCATCAGCTCGTAGCCACTGGCCAAGGCCCAAGGGCGAGCGTGCCCCGTGCAGAGCAGCGTGTTAACAATGGCAAGTATGGAGCATCTGACAACATGAACGGAGCCCCGGATACCGTCTCAATACGGGCAGCTAGAAGCACAAGCTCAATACTTGAAGCTACTGGAATGTGAGTGGATCCGCTGAGGGGTGCAGGGAGGTGCCGGATGCAAGTTTGGGGCTGTTGGGGAGTTGACGTCGCAATGGCCCCGACATGCTTTATGTAACAATAGTGTCCCAATTAACGAAGCAGCGGTTCTGCCCATGACACATTCCTAAGACATCAGATGTTGAAGATGGTGCTATGCTGTGGCATAGTCTGGGTATAATTGCACGCGGTCATGGGCAAGCATGCACAGAAACACAAGCACAAAAACGCTCAAGGCAGGCAGGCAGGCAGGCAGGCGGGCGGGCGGGCGGGCAGGCGGGCGGGCGGGCGGCGGGCGGGCGGGCGGGGCGGGCGGGCGGGCGGGCGGGCGGCGGGCGGGCGGGCGGGCGGCGGGGGCGGCGGGCGGCGGGCGGGCGGGCGGGCGGGGGCGGGCGGCGGGCGGGCGGGCGGGCGGGCGGGCGGGCGGGCGGGCGGGCGGGCAGGCAGGCAGGCAGGCACGCCAACACAGGCAGCCTACCTGCTTGTAGTAGACGCCGTACGCCCGGTCCCATTTCTCGATCAGCTCGACTGCTGTCGATCGCAACGCGGCCGCCGAGGACTTCGGCAGCGGGAGCGGCGTCTCGGTGCGGATGCCCGTAGTCAGCTCCAAGAAGGGCGCGAACCAGGGAACGACCAGGTCCCGGAACGCCTTGGAGCGCATGAACAGGACGTCCGCGAGGAGCAGTGCTTGATAGCGGACCTGTTGCCGTTGACAGTATAAAGGCGCCGGTATAACGATGCAGTTCCCAATACAAAAGCACCGACATCATGCCTTTGGGTTGATACCGAGGAAAGCTTGCTACCGATACCGCGGTTGTTACCGATATCGATACCGGGTTGATACCAAGGAAAGCTTTCTGGAGACAACGACAAGTAGTGACCGCGAAGGTTTTGTAGCACAAAAATTCAAACCTTATTAGTAAATTGACAGCCGGCAGTGTCGTACCCCAGCCCGGCATGCACATTACGGGTGAGGATGAGGGGCAGCGGTTTTTGGAACTAACCTGGGCATGGTCCACTCGCAACCTTTCCTGAATTAGTTCAAATACAAGAGCCACATTCTCGACAGAAGCACGAGCTATCTTTTTTATTTCCGAAAGCGCTCCCTCATCCAACGGCTTTTCACCATGCGATGTCACTTCCTGTACCAGGGCTCTTAGGTGGTTACGAACAGCTAAATCCATCGCCACCCCACTACGTATCTTGTCTAACTAAAACCAACAAACGCGAAATAATTTGCACAGACGACATCCGCCATTGAACCTCGTTATTCAAGACCGAAACGACTGGGAGATTCTGATGCTAGCGACCCTTGCGCTGTCCGCAATCGCAGAAATAGGCATTTCAATAAGCGAATGCTCTAACAGCGCGCTATGCTCAGCAATATGTATACGAAGGGATCCATGAAAAAAGCGAGCTCTAGGTAAACCATGCGCTACAATCAAAAGCTACGGGAAGAAAAATGTTGCCACGTTGTTGTCGCCCAGGTGGCAGAACGCCATGACTCACGAGTCAACTACGGTAATTCACGTCTTAAGTTTGTTTGTAGGGTTTACCTTAGGGAATGAAACCAACTTCAGGCGTGAACACAACTTAAGCCAACTTCAGGCGTGACTGACGGTCCTGTAAGCACACGGACATCAGTATCTTCTGCTGACATACTAAACGTACCTGCGGCTGGCCGGCTGCGCGCCCCGATGTATATGTATACGCATTTGGGGAAACGAAATCCATGTGTGCATACGTACGTCACATACGGCTAGACTTCACTTGAGTCTGACGTCCAAGCCGGACGCCATAGCTATGTGCGTAACAGAGCAATCCATGCACTGTAGTGATGCATCCTTAATCGACTTGATCTTTGCCGATACGTAATTTTATATTCCAGAATTTCAAGCTTCGTGAATGTGTTTTTTAATCTTAGGCGTGCGGACTGCCTGATCCATCTGTGAAGGAAAGCCCCATTTGGCTAACACGTACGATGTCGGGAACGTAATTGAGCTAATTATGGAACGGAATGTGGGTGGACAAGATGAGCTATTAAGCTGAAGCAGACGGACTTGGGTGTCCAGATTCAATAACAGCTAGCTTGAGCTCACACCCTCTGGCGCTGCTATTCTAGCAGCTTGACAAGTTGATTTGAAGGCAGCAAAATGTCTAAGCCGAGAGGATTGACCGAAAATGACATAGTAAGTGCCCGCATTGCGTTGTTTCTTGCGAACACTGCCAGGGTAATTGGGCTTTGATTCGCATTTGGATGTGGTTTTGTTCATTGTATGTCATGAACACAAGTCGCCACGTTGGCCAATCCCAGCGGAAATAAAGGGAACACAGTCAAACGGGCACCCTCAGCAATACCTTGCACCAAGATGTGCCCTTGCTTTGTTGGCTTCTTGCCGAATTTCAAGAAATATCCCAAGTCCGTATCATACTCTAGCCCAGCATTGGCAGCTACAGTTGCCATCGCACTCGGCAAAGCGAAGTACAAACGTTCGGATTCCCCATGATGTGAATAATCGTGACGGCGTCCTGACGCGATGTGGTCCTTCTCTCTTTCTTGAACTGTGGTCTGCTTGCAAACAACTATAATGGCAATCTACAAATAAACACAAACTATAACAACAGCGGCTGGCTGCACAGGAGGAATCCAACCTGGCCAATCTCTATGTGCTGGACTTGCATCACCAAGGGATCGAGAAAATTGAGAATCTCAACCTGGTAGGCGGTCGCTTCCACCAGGATTCCATGTCACGTCCACAGCATTGGGTGATGCAGGGCTCGTTGCACGCTGGATGTCTACCTCGATGACTCTCTACTTCAATTAATCCCCTCACCATGTTTGGAATACGCTTAGCAAGTCATACCACACTATGATGTAGTGTTGCATCGTCTCGTGGTTTTGTTGACAAAAAGTGAGCTGTTTACGAGTCAGCTGTTTACGAGCTGTTTAGGAGTCTGACTCTTATGTGAACTTATCCATGATTAATTACCATTCAACGTATCTTTCCCACTATACAGCATACCTGGCCGTCCGTAGGTGTTTCGTTGCTGCAGCCCTCCAGGGACGACCCTGCTGAGCTATGATATCCTATGCTGTGGGATAACAAAATATTTTGACCCCCCTGCGTCATCCCTCCAGCAATGATCTGATTTTGAACGATATATGATAGTAATACGAGAGCAGTACAAAAGTAGTATATAAATATTTGTTGTCTCCTTGATATATAGTTGCCCTTGTACACTTCTTGGCAGACCGCATATAGGGGTCTCCTGATCCAGAGGCATCCCTTGGTATCCTGGTTTGACTACCGTCGCGTCAAGGCAATCAGCAAATAGTAAGCTAGTGGTGTGTAGGAGTACTACACACCTGCGATATTCAGTTGTTCCTATTGCCGCTCATGTAGTTTGTTGTTCATCACACGACGTGTGATGCCTGACTGTGAACGAGGCATCGTGCATGCTTCCCTTATTCAAGAGTCTACCTCCCCAAATTCTTCTTTGTTTCAACTTTTTTTGTTGTCCTATGCCTCACGACTGCCACCCTTTGTCCTCAACAGATTCCGTTGCTCTAGGCAAACGGAGCCTTGATCTGTTGCATCTCATGCATCTGACTAAGGAAGCGCCGCGGTTGGGAACTTTGCATCGTAGCAAGGAGGTGGCCAGAGCAGGCATTATATTCCAAAGGACTCGGACTGTAGGCGGCTGAAAGCCCGTTTCATCACTTACAAGGCAGTTTTCATTCTCTCCCAATCTGTTTTCACGCTCTCTAATCCAAAGCCTGTTTCATTACTTACAAGCTCTAAGGCATTTTTCGTGCTCTCAACTCCAAAGCCGGTAAGCCTCCAAGGCCTATTTGCTGCGGTATGCAATCATGTAAAGCCCCCCACGGGCCTTGCGTACGCCCAGTGCCTAACACCGGCAGAGTCGACCTCTCGCTCAACCTGTTGTGGGTGCTGACATCATCCGAATCCAGCATCTGTTCCTGCCCTCACCCACTTCCTCGCTTGCCCAGGTGCCCAACATCCGCAGCATCGACCTTTCATTCAACCGCCTGGCAAGCATGTCTGGGTAAGGTCCATCCCCCCCCCCCCCATGGGGAAGGGGCTCTATGCAATGCTTCGTTTACCGACGGATCTGCCGGACTCCCGGCCCCTACAAGGACCGGCATGGCGAATAGTAGTAATGATAGCCTAGTTAAATTCCTTGTATATTTATGTATCAATAAATACTCTAGTAGCGACGGCTATGAGAAAATGTTGCCGGCGCGGCGCCGGCTGTGGAAAAAGTCTAAACGAAGCGCTGGTTCTATGCCACATGTGCCACCTTGCCACCTTGCCACGTGCCACGTGCGTTTGTGGTTGCAACCGGGCGGTGTGCCTGGCAAGCATGTCCGGGTCCAGGGCTTGTACTTGCGTGTATATGCTCATCGTGAATGCTAAGCTACCGAAGTAAAGTCCTTGGGAGTGGTTACTATATAACAAATTGTTTTTATTGTAACCTGCTTGGCTTGTTTCCATGGCTTACTGTAACTGCTTGGCTTGTGTTGATGGTTTATTTTAGCTGCTTGGCTGGTTTCTATGGTTTACTAAAACTGCTTGGCATTTTGCTATGGTTCATTATAGCTGCTTGGCTTGTGTCTATGGGTCAAGTTGGTGGGGTAGAGAGCATCCAGACTCCCCCCCCGTGGGGACCCTAAGCTGTCATCCCTAATGGCAGCTGCCGTCGGTCCCTGTCCGCCTTTGTGTGTCACCTGCTTCTCACCGTTTGTGCGGCACATGTTTTGCTGATAAAATAAAGTAAAAGAAGCGATAATTTTTTTGGCGCAATACTGGTGGCGGAATATCTGTGGCAACAGATACATGCAGTATGGACCCCACGATGCTAATTAGCTCCTGCTTCTTATAGCCTCATTACGGGTGCGCGCATGGCACCTGCTACCCTGATTCGTTTCATGCTTGTTACTGTGACGGATGCGCGCAGCATGGAGCATGCGTCGGCCACTCTGCGGGAGCTCAAGCTGTATGGCAACAAGCTGGAGCAGATCTCCGACCTGAAGAGGTAAGCATATGGCTGTGTGTGGCCAGGGATTGGGGGCAAAGAAATAACTGTGCAATGATAGAAAAAGCAAGCTGGAATCGATCACCGACCTGAAGAGGTTGGTTTATTTATCTACTGATTGGGTTAGTCTTTGGTGGAGTAGTAGTCTTTGGTGTCATTATTAGTTTTTAAGCACACTATTTTACATCCTTTCTTTATTTTGTTCTCTCATCGGCGGCTGGCATAACAGCAGTTAATCATTTCCTTCACACGTATGAGCCATCCATTCCAATAATCTACCCAATCCCTACTTCATCTCCCCTTCTTACTCTTGTATGCCCCTGCTGCCAAACTGTGGCTCTTGCCTACCAGGCCAGTCAAGGTGCAGGATGTTGTTTGATGTCCAGGCCTTGTCTTGCGAAGCAGCCCATGCTTTTTAGCGTCCCTATCCTTTGTACGCTGCACCCCTGCATTTTGCTCTCAAAGATTTCGCATCGCCTACCAAGCGGGTACACCTGCAGAGCTACCCCCGCACTAAGCCGCCGCTTCTGCGCATAGTTGTACCGTACCATAATTATATTCTTCTTCTCCTTATTATTATTATTATTCACCAATCTTAAAATTATAGTTATCACTTTAGTTATCCTTCTTCAAATTTTGCTCCCAAAGCGCCTGCTGCTGCTCCCACATTGTCGCGTGCCAGGCTGGTCAACCTGCAGGCCCGCTTCCTCAACGACAGCCACATCTCACTTTGTTCTCACATTGCCTGCTGCTGCTCCCACGTTGTCGCTTGCCAGGCTGGTCAACTTGCAGGCCCTCTTCCTCAACGACAACCACATCTCCAAGATCGAGGGGCTGGACCTCAACCGCAGCCTCACGTCGCTGCGGCTCGATGGCAACGCGTACGTGGACATGATGATAGTTTTATAGGACATACGTAAATATGATTATCGCTTTATAGGACATACGCGAACATCGCACATACGTGATGATAACTTTATAGGACCTGTTATGCAGGGCAGAATGCTAGTTGTATTGTTGACCTGTTATGTAAGGCGGAATGCTAGTCAACCATGAATCTAGCAGTATTGAACGTTCTGCGACTCGACGGCGACGCGTACGTGATGAGGCCATGAGTGCAAAACGTGGTGAGACAGAACTGAATATATCTCAGTTAATCATGTCTAGCAGTACTTGCAGGCCGCGCTATAGCTTGATGGCAACGTTTACGTTCTCTTTCGCGGCCCTGGTATAGTGAACAAATGAGCGTGCGCAAAGGGTATACCTAGCGTGAGAAACCGCGCTGCGGCGTGATGGCAACGCACCCGGAAAATTATGAGCGAGGAAAAGTGATGGTGGGCCTGGCCTCGATGCTAGAAAGGGCAGACTTTTACTTGTGGGTAGAAGGCCCTCTTTTGTCGGTCTCAATGTAGAAAGCACGACGGTTCGACAGCAACGCTTACTTACCCTTGGTATAGCAATGCATATGTGCCCCGTGGTATAGTTAAGGGCGGGTCTTATGTGTGCTAATTATCGACCACATAGTAGTATTCTTATCTAGCAGTACTATAGACCAAGTGGTGGCTTGACAGCGGCAGGTACGTGCAACATCTTCGAGGGGATGGCCTTGCAAAGCCGTAGCGTGCTGTACTCGACCAATTGGTCACTGCACTGGTCACCACAACGTTTGGGCGGCTGCCTTGCGAAGCCGTAGTGGATATGAAGCCACTTTCGGCTTCTTTTCCATGCATGGTTAACCATCCTCCGTGTATGGTCAGCTAGCCTAGAGCCTCCCAAGGCATTTTTATATTCCACTAATTTCCACTATTTCGAAACGTAGATACTAATGCTTACAGTTCCAACCTGAAATAGCATCTACATCTCCAAAATCGACTGACAGTTTGCACGTACGAGCAATACCGTAGTGGGCAGAATCTATTTACGAATAATTATATTTCCGAGGGTTTTTGGTCCCGGATTTCCTGTTTCCGAGGGTTTTCCATCCCGGTTTTGCACATTTCCGTGGCCTGGGCCCCGTTTGTGCCAAACACTAGTACTAGGCCATTGGCTTTGCTACCCCGCCACGTACTTAGGTAATTGCCCTTGTTCATACCTATCTGTAGTGAGAAATGTGAGTTGATAAATTAATAGATACCTAGGTACCTAGTATGGTTGTCTCATTCACCACGAAAAAGTAGGCTCGAGGCCATCTGATGCGCGGCAAAACGCTGCGCGGCGCGGCGCGACGCTGGAAACGCCAGCGCGGCGCCCAAAGCGTACCCCGGGTTTCATGATTTCCGGGCCAAAATGAACCCGGATTTCAAGCATTTTCGGGGGGGTATTCGTAAACATTATTCGTAAATAGATTCTAGCCACTACGGTAGCAACCACATTCTGGTTCCGCGACGGCTTAATAACAAAGCAATCCTTGAAGCAATAACAAATCTGTTCTGGTTCCGCTGCTTCAGTGCCGTATGCTTGCTCGGGTCGCACCTCCTGGTTGCTGGCTCTGCTGGCTGGCTCTGGTTGCTTGCCCTGACTGCTGGCCCTAACTCCACTGTTTCCATTGCCTTGTGCTTGTTCCATTTCGCTCCATAACCGGCTACCCTCCCAGCTTGGAGTCGACCACGGGCCTGGAGCGGCTGACAGCACTCAAAATCCTCGACCTGAGCCGCAACCCGATCTCCAAGCTGGAGGTGAGGTGCTCGTGGGTTAGCTATGTCTCCTATCGACACACTTATTCACGAACCTGAGCCGCAACCCGATCACCAAGCTGGACGTAGAAGGCTCGCTTTTGTCTGTCTCAGACTCTCTGCTTGGGATTGTGGTATGTAGCTGACCAAGTACGCAGTGCAATTCTGTCTGGCACCTCCCAGGACCCAAGGGGTTGAGTTGCTCACTTCTAGCAAGCCCTTCGCTCGTCCCTAGTCACTCCTTGATACTACTATTCAGTGAGACAGCCAAGTGATGGCCAAGAACGAGTTTCACGTGTCGGTGCAAGCCTTTGTGAGGAAAGCATGGTCCATCGGCGCCGTCCAGTACAGGCGATCCCTGTAAGTGTGCCTGCGGCTTCGCGAGGCAACCCCCTGTTTAGCACTGCAGTGACCAGTATAGTGACCCATGGGTCGAGTACAGTATTCTGGTGCTTCGCGAGGCAACCCCCTCTTTAGCACTGCAGTGACCAGTATAGTGACCAATGGGTCAAGTACAGTATTCTGGTGCTTCGCGAGGCAACCCCCTGTCCAAGGTGGGTGGATTGTGAGAATGTTGGCGGGTCACCCTGTTGAGTGTGGGGCTCATCTTAAGGGTGGGGCAGGCATTTTCTTGTGCTCACGGGTGTGAGCTCACTTGAGAGCCTGTTAGCCTGTCTACCTGCGCGTGTACTCGATCTCTTTGTGTATTAGGCGCCGACAATCACTTGAGTGCGCGCTCACTGGAGACCCCGCAGTTTACTCACCTTAACCTAGTACCTAAACCGGTTTTCCTTTGCCTATCACTTAATCTCGTGCGCTCTAGGACTCACGTTTACTTGATCTCTTTGTGTAGTAGGCGTCGACAGTCCCTTGACAGGGCACCCCGCGTGTGCAGACATACAGTTGAATGCTGATTTAACTGCCTGATGCATCCACCACCCTGCAGGGTCTCACCGCGCTCACGTCGCTCGAAGAGTTCTCCGCCAGCGGCAACGCTCTGACCTCGATGGAGGTGCGTCGTGGCCTCTCGCGCCGGCTGCACTCTGCATTGCTTCGATACTTGTTCGTGATGCCTCCTACGCTTTCATACCGTAGGGTGTGTGCGCCAACCTGGGTGAACCGCTGCGTTTCGGGTAGTGACTCCGTGGGTGTATGGGAATGATTGTGACCAACTGGTGGTCGCAAACGCTCTGCGTTCTGCCTGGACCTGTGTATTCCAGTCCACCCCGGATATTGATGCCACCTCCATGCTGTCCTGCTTGCATGCTCTTCTCATTGGCTCCTGTGTGTGCTTGCTTGCTCCTGTTTGCTCTTGCATGCTGTTTACTTGCATGCTCTTGTTATTATCCGCTCCTGTGTGTGCTTGCTTGCTCCTATTTGTTTGTTTTTACCTGCTCCAATGGTTCCTACCCATGGGCGCCTGTTTGTGCGTGTGCGGGCAGGGCCTGAGCAAATGCACCAAGCTGCTCGAGATCACGCTGTCGCACAACCAGATCTCCAAGATCTCGCAGCTCAAGGGGCTGAGCAAGCTTGATGTGGGTGTGCTGTGCCAGAATAACCATTATCATCATTAGCTTATGGGCATACACATTCAGCGATATCATTATGTTATATTTATCATATTGTGATACTTATTTTATAATCTAGTAAGTATGGATTAGCTGGCCAACATCGATGTGAGCGGCGAGGTCGTTTACCGAAAATGTTAGACACGTCCCATAATGTTGTTGTATAGCATTGGCAGGCAAAGCTTGATGTGGGTGTGGTGCCTGCGTTTGCCGTACTGTTGTGAAGAGAAAGCATTCCTTTCCCTTCCCTTTCAACATAGTAGGTAAACCTGCCATGATTATACATGCGCATTATTCTCACCAGCCTGACGAGGAATGTCTTTCTGGACATCGTTTTTCGGCTTGTCACGAATAGAGCGCTAGAGAGTCGCGGACCCTGGCACGGCTGACAACCAGCGGCAGTACCCAGCCTGCAACGGTCTCTTTCGTGCCACCGCACTAAACTGGTCTTAAGAAAATTTTAATTTCGTCCTCCTTGGCATCATGGCCCTCTCAGGTTGTGTGACTGGACTTAAACACAATACCACCCTACTAAACTATACTTCAGAGTTAGGAATCATATCTTCCTCCTTTCTTGGACTTGCATCTGTCACGCTGCACATCTGCCACGGGCACATCGGCCCAACAGGTTCTCCGACTGGACTTCAACAAAATCAGCTCGCTCTCAGGTCTATCAGAGGACATGACGTACTTGACGGTGCGTACAAAGTCCGATCTGCCGTGCCCAAAAGATTGCTCCAGCAGTCCATAGCTCTCTGTGTAATTCAGTTGTATGGACTAACTAGCTGTGTCATTGAAATTTTAGGCACTATCGAGAGCACCATCTCTGTTGTGACTGCCTGCATGCGTCCAGTAGACCTCACTCTTAAGGATATTTAGCGCCTAATCACCTCGATCGTATTTCTGCTTGCATTCATCACTGGGATCGTCGCCATGAAGGTTGTGCCGTGGAAAGCTGTTCCATCTGGCCAAGAATGTGTCCACTTTTCCAGTGGTCAGATCCTTCTCAAGTAATTGTGTCACGTTGGAGGATAAGATCGGTTAGCCCATGAGTGTGTGTATGCCCCAGTAACACAGTTGTCCCCCCCCCCAACCCCTCCATCAGGTGGCTTCCCCCCCACCCCACTCCACCCTGCCATCATGGTGGCTTCCAACCCTCCCTGTAACACCCACATAGTCTCAATCCTGCCCCTTCCCCTGTACCAAGCTTGCCCTCCGGCTGGCAAGAGCTGTACCTGGCCAACACCCCGATCATGTCACTTCATTTCTTATCTGGTCCCCGGCTCCCATGGTGCTTGCCTTGAACCATGCCACATCTCCCGCAGGAGCTGTACCTGGCCAACAACCAGATCACGTCACTGGAACCGATCACAACGCGCTGCCCCAACCTGGAAACACTGGATGTCGCATACAACAAGTATGTCTGTGGTTGCGCTGGACGCATGTGTATGATTCGTTGGATGTTCGCGGTCCCTTCCAACTCCTGTACCCTTTCGCCACTCTGGTTGGTCTCATGGCGGATTGGGCCCTAACGCTCTCATATCCTATATTAGACCTGATCCTATATTAGACCCTTTCGTCACTCGTCTTGATCTAATGGCCCCTTGGGCTCTAACACTCTCATATCCTATATTGGACCTGATGTCCCTTTCGTCACTCGTCTTGATCTAATGGCCTATTGGGCTCTAACGCTCTCATATCCTATATTGGACCTGATGTCCCTTTCGTCACTCGTCTTGATCTAATGGCCCCTTGGGCTCTAACACTCTCATATCCTATATTGGACCTGATGTCCCTTTCGTCACTCGTCTTGATCTAATGGCCCCTTGGGCTCTAACACTCTCATATCCTATATTGGACCTGATGTCCCTTTCGTCACTCGTCTTGATCTAATGGCCTTTTGGGCTCTAACACTCTCATATCCTATATTGGACCTGATGTCCCTTTCGTCACTCGTCTTGATCTAATGGCCCCTTGGGCTCTAACACTCTCATATCCTATATTGGACCTGATGTCCCCGATGGCCTCCTGGGGCTTGGCATACGGATGGCCAATGGTGCCCCAACGTTGCGATGGCTTGGGGGGCCTAACTTCCCTGTTAACTATACTTGACATAAGGTGTTAGCTTCCCGACCAGGATTTGCTTCATGGTGCTTAATTCTTACCCAGCGCGGTCATCTTACGGCGGTCATCTTAGCCAGCGCGGCGCCCTACCCAAGTGGCCTCCTCTCTGCGCGGCTATTCGGATGGGTGCACTGGGCACGCTACTGACGGAGTAAATGACATGAATGAGGTGATATGGCACATGAAAGACTGAGGAAATGACACGAAGGAGTGATATGCCGCACGAATGACTGAGTGAATGCCATGAATGAATGATATGCCCCTGCCTCACTGTTTACGTTTGCTACTATTGCGGGGCTGCCGTGCCAGGCTGGAAACGTCCGAGGCAACGATCGCTCCCCTGAAGCCCCTGGAGTCGCTGTCCGAAGTGAAGCTGACTGGCAACCCTTACGTGGAGAGTGCCGGGTACATGCTCCCCGCACAAAGAGGGATATAGTGATATAGTGATATTAATATATTGATAGACGACTACTGCTACTACTACTACTACTACTACTACTACTACTACTACTACTACTACTACTACTACTACTACTACTACTACTACTACTACTACTACTACTGCTACTGCTGCGGCGGCGGCGGCGGCGGCGGCGGCGGCGGCGGCGGCGGCTGCTGCGGCTGCGGCTGCGGCTGCGGCTGCGGCTGCGGCTGCGGCTGCGGCTGCTGCTGCTGCTACTGCTCCCGCTACTACTACTGCTGCTGCTACTGCCACTGCCACCGCCACCGCGACTGCTACTGCTACTGCTACTGCTACTGCTACTGCTACTGCCACTGCCACTGCCACTGCCACTGCCACTGCCACTGCCACTGCCACTGCCACTGCCACTGCCACTGCCACTGCCACTGCCACTGCCACTGCTACTGCTACTGCTACTGCTACTGCTACTATTTGTTTAAGACTGGCAATACATGGAGATAGCCGAGTACATGCTGCCCACACATAGCAAATGTAAATGAAATCCCCTAGTAGTATTTGTTTAAACCAATCTTTTCAAAAGATTATTGATGGAGTTTAATTATGCTAGTACTGTATGCTAGTACTGATGCTAGTGCCTTCAACATGTATGCTAGTATTTTTTTATGCTAGTACCATGCCCACGTCCCATGCAATCTCTCTGGATCTTTGGACTCCATCGGCTCTGCTGATGCCTTTTATCATGCCGAACCATACTGCCATACTTGTAATTCCACTCTACCATGTCTCATTCTTACCCACTTGCAATTACGCTCTGCCGACTTACCTTTTCTGATCGGCAGGGCCGGCTACCGGCGGGGCGTGGTTGCCGAGCTGCCCCAGCTGCTGATGCTGGATGACTACGAGGTCACATTTGAGGACCGGGCGCCGCCGCAGGAGGCAGCAGACGATGCATTTGCGCCCGGGGTGGAAGAGATGGGTGGGTGCCCTCGAAGGCCGTTAGAAGCTCATTAGACCGTTGAGGATGCAGTACCATTACTAGCGGAAAGGTACAAGAGATGGGTGGGTGCCTTCGCAATCTGGGTCGCTGTATGCTGTCAAATGTCACAGTGCATAAACAGTAGTTCACACCCGGCATAGAGGACTTTTATGGGGGGGGGGGCTGAGCTCAAGCGCGCGATGGGCATTCGATCCATGCCTGATCGGTGAATCCGCCTTCTCCGAGCCATGCATCTCCCCACGCCCACACACCGCACATACTACGATTCGTGCAGAGGAGTTCAAGCGAAAGATGGGCATCAAATCCGTGCCGTTGGACCCCGCTGGCCGCCCCATCCTGCGCCCCCCCTCCTCCGGTGGCCGGCCAGGGTCGTCGTCCGGCCGGCCAGGGTCCTCATCAGGCCGGCCAGGGTCCGCATATTCCGGGGGGCGGCCAGGAACGGCTTCTGGTCGGCCAGGCACGGCTCGTGCAATGGCGGCATTAGGAGGAGGTCCAGGGGTGGACGCGCCCATCAAGGCCCCGATGATGTACCAGCGGCCGCCGAGCGCACGCACGGGTGGGTGTAGGTTCTTGAGTGGCATGAATGCATGGTGCCGTGGTGGCACGGACGTACCCATACAGTCATTATCGCCTTAAGTTGCGATCGCCGCCTTAAACCTTGCGTCGCAACTTTACGCGGTAACGCAACTTAACGCGGGTACGTAACCTTAACGGTAGAATTAGGCTAGCAGCCCACCCCCTCCTACTCTGGCGGACTTCTATACGGCAATCGACAGCTCTTGTCAAGCCCGATCCAGCTGCAGCATCAATATCGCCTCAAGTCCATTTTTCAGGCCAGATATTTTGCGAAAGGTGGGCCGTGAGGTATACGGCGCCAAACTTACCAGCGTCGCAACTTAACGTGGTAACGCAACCTTAAGAAACGCAACTTAACGCGGTAATGACTGTACATGATAGAGTATGATCCCTGCGCGCACAGCCAGGTGGGTGTAGGTCGTTCTGTGGCCTCTGTACAGTGTTGGTATGGACAGGCCACTAGATATTTGGGGGTTTGGTTCTTTAGCTGGAATTTGTTTAGACCCCTGCGCGAACGCACGGGTGGGCACATGTCTTGGTGTGGCCTCTGTAGTGCTGGTGTTGGAAAGGCCACTACACAGTTGTGTTATGGCACCTGAGCGCACACAGGGGTAGCTGTCGTTGTGTGACCGTTTTGACTGACCCCAAGTCCTGTCATGTGCTTCAACGATGGCACGTCTTCTGTTATATTTGCTGAATCGATGTCAATGCACCCCAGCTGAAGGCTTGAACCCTACTCAAGGAAACTCGACATGTGCGACTGACTCTAAGTCCTGTCACAGGTTCCAAGATGTGCTCCAACGATGGCATGTCTTGTGTTATATCATGTTGTCTCCTTGATATCATGTGCTTCGATACCATGTCCTTGTCATGTGCTGCAACGACGGCATGGCACCCGCAGGGGGCAACTCGCGGCTGATGACCGCTGTCCAATTTGAGGAAAGCGCGGATGCGTTCAAGGAAAAGGTGGGTGGGAAACGAGGGTGGCAGAAGGGGTGGCAAAAGAGATGGCAAAAGGGGTGCCAAAGGGGGTGGCAAAAGGGGTGGCAAAAGGGGTTGCGAAAGGGGTTGCGAAAGGGGTTGCGACAGGGGCTGCGACAGGGGCTGCGACAGGGGCTGCAACTTCGCTTCCTGGCCATGCACTTTCATAATATTCCCCCCTCTACTTGGCTATTATTTTCATAATATTAATTATGATGATTTTGTGTTCCTTCCAGATGGATGCCTACCGCTGGGAGATGACGGCCGTTCTCGACGCGCTGCGCGAGAACATCCGCATGCCGGCGGCCGAGGCTGCTGCCGCCATCCGTGCCAACGCAGCCGGGGCCACGCCCAAGCCGCTCCCGCAGACGCCCACGATGGGCACGCTGCAGATGCCCGTCCGCAACAAGACCGCAAGCGAGCCGACCCCTCCCGGCCGCGGCGCTGGCACCGCCGGGGGGGATCCCACCGGCAGCCCTCGCGGCGGCGCTAAAGCCGGCGCTCCTGCCCCAGGGCCGAAGCCCACCTCCGCTGGCAGCTCCCGTCTCTCCGGTTCCTCCTCATCCAACCCGGGCGGCTTCAACAGTGCCACGTCATCCTCGGGGGGTCCATCATCATCAGCGTCCTCGGCGCTGGCGAATGACCCGCTGGCGTACCTACGGGACGCGTCCGAGGGCAAGGAGGCGCTCGAGATGTTCAACCGCCTCTTCCCCGAGGCGGCAAACCCTTCTGAGAAGCCTTGTGACGATAGCAGCAGTAGCTACTCAGTGGAAGACGACGAGGACTACGACACAGGGGAGGGCCGGCCAGGGTCGAGGGAATCCGAGGGCGGGGGAGGAGGGTCCGAATCGGCCGCCCGCAGGGGGGTGATCAAGGGCCCAGGAGGGCGGCATTCGGCCCCGACCTCGGCGTCATCTTCTTCAGGGACACCCGCGCTGTCCCGTAGTGGGAGTGGCAAGGGGGCCGGAGTGTCCGCCCACGCGGGTATGAGTGCCTCGGCGGGCGCAGGGCCGCCCAGCAGGATACCTCAGCGCAAGCTATCGGTGGGGAGCAGCCAACCAGGAGCCATCGGGGGCGAATTGGCGCCCCTTGCAGCAACGCCAGGGTCTCCCGGGGGCGCACGGAGGCTGCCCGGGATGGCCGGCTCCAGGCACAACTTTGAGGAGGAGAGGCTGAGGGGCGGAGCCGGGGCGCTCGCGGGATCTCCGCGGTCCCTCGTGGGGGGCTTACAGCTAACATCCGTACCACGGGCCAGCGGGGGGGGAGCCGCGGGAGTCTCGTTGGTTGGAGCTGGTGGGGGAGGAGGCGGCACCCCCAAGGCCAGCGGCAGCGGGGCGAATCTACTTGGGGGAGTGGGAGGGGCGACCCACAGCCCCCGCGCGGCAGCCGCCCCCGACGCGGACCTGCAGATGTGGGACGCGGGCGCCAGGGTCCCTGAGGGGGGCGCCAAGTCCGGCGTGGGCGCGGGCGCCCCCGAGGAGGATGGGTTTGGTCCGGACGACCGGGAGGTAGCGGTGGAGTCGCGCCGTCGGGCGCCGTTGATGCAAGGGAAGGACGGGGGCGCGAGTTACAAGGGCTTTCGAGCCCCCGCGATCAAGAAACCAGGCCCTGGGGCGAACCTCGGAATGTTTGCCACGGGGGGGGGCCCGGGGAGCGTGACGACCACGGCGGCGACGAAGACTGTCGCGGTGGTCAAGGTGCGGCGGTTGCCGTCTGCCAAGGGCCGTGTCATGCCAAGTGCGGCGGCAGAGGTGGGCGAGGATCCGTCAGGGCAGTTACCGTCGCAGTCGTAGCCTTGTTTGGTCTGTCTGATCATGTGAGGTCGGCAGACCAGACTCTGGAGGTCTAATTTAACCCTTGAGGTGGAATTCAAACTCTAGAGGACCAATTCAACTCATGTAGATGCGTGTGGCATTTGAGGGCTGCCCTGGAGGAAGCCGTGCGGCAGCCCTGGTTGTGAGGGCCTGCTGTGCTCCCATGAACAACAGTGTAGGTTTAGATAGGTATGAATAGTAGCCTCATTGTAAGGTACCTACTCAAGAGGGTGCACCCCGGGACTCTCCCAACGGAGGCACGTGAATCAATGAACGAATGAATCATATCCAGTCATTCTGACGATCCTGACCTACTTAGCCATGCTTTGCCCATGCAGAGAGTTACTCCCTGCTGAGACGCCATGCCCTAGACCTTGTCAAGCCATAATCGATAACAGCAGGCTCGAGCTACCATGGTCCGGATTTTCCCGATTTCTGGCCTGCGCTGGTTGTCTCCTTGATAATCATCTTCCACACCATGCGTGCCAGGCCTTTTTGGCATGATACATCATGGTGGTGCAGGTGCACCTTGTGCACCCAGAGTAGGTGGTGGTTTACACCCCCCACCTGCAGGTTGTAGCTCAGAATTTATTCATTAAAAACCACATGCCCCTTCTCAGGGATATGTGTTACATATGCTCCCAATGGAGATGTGATACTATGACCGAGACATTATGCTCCGTCAAGTCCGGTGTTTTTTGCAACGTCACCCACATCTGTTCGGTGCTGCCCCTTGGCACAAGCTCTACAAACAGGTCGTGGACCGGCTGGATCGCGTAGTATCTCCGCACATCTGAACCCTGTGATGCCAGATCTCCTTTGCGGACGTTCCGAGCTTGGCACTGGATTCGTTGTCCACATCGTCGCGTCGCTGCAGCAACACGATGTTTTCTAGCATACGCGGGCTTTTGGTTCCCGCCGCACATTTGATAGTGCTGTCCTCTGGATTTTTGCCTTCGCACCGTGTGCAGTTCTTGGACGTTTGGAATCATGGCATGGCTAGCGTAATGACTGACTAGCTAGACCTTTTCAGTGGTTTTCCATTTGCGGGTATTTCCTCGTAAATGGTGGGAGAGCGATCGCAGCAATGGTGCTCACCACTAGACACTCCCGGCCAGTTAGGCTCGAAACACACGCCCTGATCAAGCAAGCTGTTTCCGGCCCCACCGTCTAGGTCATCTAGTCGCTCTACACGTAAGGCAGCCATAATTTCAATGCACAAGGCTACACATTTCCATCTCCATTCATATTCATCATCCTGAACGACTCGAAAACGCGGACAAGATAACGGCAGGCTCGAGCTACCATGGTCCGGATTCTCCCGACTTCTGGCCTGCGCTGGTTGTCTCCTTGATATGTTATTAAATTAATTAATTGATTAGTTAATATTTCGTGCACGGAAGGGCAACAGCTAATTACATCGCGGACTCGGACACGCGGACAAGATAACGGCAGGCTCGAGCTACCATGGTCTGGATTCTCCCGATTTCTGGCCTGCGCTGGTTGTCTCCTTGACATCTTCTACTTGTTACACCCACCAGTCATGGTCTTCATCAGCTCCGCATAAATCATGCACGTATCATAGTATTGGAAGTACGCTGGTTGTCTCTTTGGTATCATAGTATTGGAAGTACGTAATCACATATTTGTCTCACTTAATTAACATGATATGTATCGTCGACGGGATATGTATCGGCATTTTATAAAATTATTATCGACGGGAGGGATTAATTAACGAATGGATTAATAGACACGTGACTGCGTCACGTGAGCATAAGTCCTCAGCTAGTGGGAGGGGAACGTGGGATGGAATGGATTAATTAATTATTTATTTAATAGACACGTGACTACGTCACGTGAGCATAAGTCCTCAGTGGGAGCGGAACATGGGATTAATTAATTAATTAATTAGGAACATAACTCCGTTGGGAGTATATGTAGCACATAGCCCAGAGAAGGGGCATTAATTAATTAATCAATTAATTAATAGACACGTGACTGCGTCACGTGAGCATAAGTCCTCAGTGGGAGGGGAACATGGGATATGAGAAGGGGCACTTATGGCCTATCATACATTCTAAGCTACTTCCTGCAAGGGTGGGAATGTAAACGACCCTTGCTCTAGGTGCACCAGGGCACTTGCAGCCCCATGATCTTCAAGCTATGCCCAGCTAAGGGGGAGCCTGTCATGGGGGGGAAGATCAGCATAGCTATACAGAAGCTAGGGCATGGCGTCTCAGCAGAGAGTTACTCCCTGCATGGGCACGGCATAATTAAATTAAATAAAGCTAGGCATCATCTGGAGGGTGGCTCATCATAGGCACACATGTACATGACTAAAAAGGCTAGGCCTCAGCTGGTATAGTGCCTGTAGTAGGCGGGCATGTACAAGGCCACTGTCTAACTATTCTACACTACTGCTGTATTCCCCTAGGCTGGGGCTGGATCGAGTCGCTGGGGCCGCGGTGGTCGAGGGGGTCGCGGGCCAGGGCTTGTGGCCGAGGTAGATGGCCGCCCCCTTCCAGTACACCGGCTGGCCCGCCTTGGTCTGCCGGAGCTGGAGGTAGGTCGGCCATAGCTCCCGTCGCCGTTGTTGCTGCGCCAGGGTCAAGTCGTCGTCCACGGTGAAGGGAGTCTTCTCGAGCCGCTTGCGGCGTCTGAGAAACGAAATCTTGTCCGCTGGGCTCTCAAAGATGAGAAGAAGCGGAGGCGCCCCTGCCTTACCCCGCGCGCAGGGGAGCTATAGGCGGTGGGCGGTCAGCTTAATCTCACCAAGAAGGCCCATGCGTGCAAGGATTTTGCTCTCAAACGCACGTGCAAGCTTCTCGGAATTCTCACCTTCCTCCATGTCGAAGTTCTTGAGTATGGCGTTGAGGCTGCGCTTGGCGAGCTCGGCCTCCTTGCGGAGGTCAAGCGTCTGCCGCTGGAGCTGGGCTGCGACGGCGGAGGTGGTGGAGGTGGTATGTTGCTTAAGCATGTCCGCCCAGGTCGTGATGGGAGGAGCATCGCCGGCCAGGCCAGCTGGCGGGGGCTGGCTTGGCGGCAATGTCCTTCACCGCCTGGGCGGTGAGGCCTGGAACATGGGATGGAATGGATTAATTAATAGATACGTGACTGCGTCACGTGAGCATAAGTCCTTAGTGCGAGGGGAACATGGGATGGAATGGATGATGTAAGCTAATCTAGGTCCTAGTTACAGGGTTGTGGGCACCGCGGCCCGAATCGCTATGAATGCCATACGCAGTCACACGCCGAGCCCCCACAGACTTGGGGGTGGTCTCCCTCATCACTACTTGCCATCTATCCTTGCGTACCATCTGCCTCCATATTACAGAGAAACCAGGAGGCTGCCCGGGTGTGAGCCCGTCACGTCTAGGGTAGCACATGTCCATGCCGAGTCTATCACGAAACGTCCACGCGTGGCGGCCCTGCCGCGCGCGCGGCCTGGGGCACGCCAGGTGAGGACATAACGACCGGGCTGGGCGGGCTTGGTGCCAGCTATAGTCTATCTGATATATGTGTCTACCTGATCTGTGCGGGCCAGGTGCCCGGCGGCTAGGCCCAGGCACCTGTGCCTAAGAATGTGGGAAACATAGGGCAAATCAGCTTACGAATCCTCATTGCTAATGTGCAAACCAAAGGGGATGTTAAGGGCCTTGCTCAGCATCTTGGTGACGTTGCCGTCGAGTCGTTGCTCCAGCTCCTACGTCAGTGTCCAGACCTGTCTCGGCGCCGTAGGTCAGGATCGTCAGAATGACGACCTTGAAGACGTCGCGCTTGACGATCCGGGGTAGGGCGGGGTTGCTCCACCAGCGGCGGTGGTCATGGAGTTGCGCCCACGCCATGCCAATCCGTGTCATCAGGTCGTCCTCGCAGTCGGGAAGCCAACTGCCGAGCAGCTTTCAAGAAGCTGCCTGAAGTAGGGTAGTTTACCTCGGTGTCGTCTAAGAGGCGGAGTGTAGGTGGGGGCCCTGCCATGCCGAGGGCCAGGGCCTCCGTTTTGGGGCTGATTTCTAGACCAACCGCCCGAGCCTCGAGCGCCAGGCAGTCCAGCCAAAGTTTGGCAGACTCCGGCTTCTCGATATATGAGCGTGATGTCGTACGTCGGCATGCATAAATGAGGTCAGCTAGTAAATTCTGCTGCTGGTTAGTCGAAGCCCCCCTTCTCCAAGCTCGTTCGTGATCGCTAGGCCAGGGGCACGGCCTGCAATGCTAGCAAAGCGGGCACGTGCCTGGCGCATACTGATAATCCACTACAATAATAAACAGGTACGGCGACAGGACGCAACCCTGCCAGACGCCGGTTTGCAGTGGACATGGCGGGGTAAAGCCGTGTTGAGTGCGCACCGAAGTGGTCGACCCCTCATACAGCGTGCGGAGATGACAGTAATCAGGGGAGTGGGGACGCGAGCGCGAGCAAGGACAGCCCATAGAGCGGCCAAGAGGACAGAATCAAAAGCCTTGATGAAGTCGACGAAGATCAGCATGGCGGGAAACTCGCCAGGTTGCAGGAGAGCGATTTCCTCGAAGAGGCCGCGCGCGACGAAGATGGCCATGACGGTGTTGCGCCCAGGACGAAAGCCCATTTGACTCTCCCCAAGCTAGGTGACGATGGAATGGATCGATGCTGGCTATCTAGTTCCTAGTTACAGGGTTGTGGGCACCAGTGACGGCCCGACTCGCTATGAATGCCAAATGCGGTCACACGCGGTGCCCCCACAGACTTGGGCCGGGGTGGTTTCCTTCATCACTAAATTAAATTTAATTAAATTATAACATGACTCCGTTGGGAGATCAGGTAGCACATATTCCCTTGCTGGATGGATGGAGGATTGGAGGTGGGCGAAGCCGCGAAACCGAAGTAATCTTACTCTAACCCGTGTTTTTTTAATTAGTTAGAACGCGATATATCGCGTTGTAAGCTTTTTTTAGAACGCGTATAGCACCTAAGGAAATTTTTTTTTCATGGTCATGTATATACTTTCCTGAAAGCCCATAAATCAAAGGATTTTTTGAGCTACTCAGACCTACAAAATTCTAATTCATTAGAGAGATACACTGGTTTGAATACAGGGGGGTCTGACCATGACCGCGATTTCTTGACCCTAGGTCACAAGTCATGTGCTTATTCACAAATGGTTCATGAAAAAAATCTGGCTTCTTGCACGAGCTATGGGCAACATATGCAGGCTCTGTGAAACAAAACTCAGGCCGGCCCATTGGGCCACTGGAGCTATTTTTCATTAGCATCACAATTACAACGCAGTACAACGCAGTGGGAAAAATGAGAGCCCTTCACAACATGACGCAACGACACGAGCCCCATAAACGGGGCCATAGTGAGCTTGGAGGGTCAAAACGTTGAAAATAGGTGTTGTATAAGTTATACAGCATCAAACATGCATCAAACATCATGACTGGATGACCTAATATGACTGAATCAGGCAGCCATAGCCAAAGCATCATCCACTCTCACAACGTGTTGAGCACTGTCATGCCTCGTGGGAACGGAGGTGCTGGGTTTTCATTCCATAACGCGTGCAATACTGAAAGAAAGAGGCACGTGTAATGCAAGGCTTGGATAGGTTGAGTGATCCATGAGCTTACATGCAGGCAACTGAAGATGACGCTGGAATGCATGCTAGCAAATGGTGGCAAGATGCTAACAACACATGATTATACACCATGATTATGGGCACCTAGCTGCACAATCAACGCAGTATAAACCATCAACATCCAATCCTCACGATATGTGCACGGCTTGACGACGTATTGAAAAATTTAAATTAAATTAAATTAAATTAAATTATAACATGCCTCCGTGGGGAGGTCATGTAGCACATATTCCATGGGGTGGGGGAAGCCGCGTGATCGAACTATCCTAACTCTATCTAGAAAATCCTAACTACACTACTCATCAAAACGCCTCCGCCGCTTGGGGGGAGGTGGCTTGCCCACAGGGTCGGGCGTGTGCGCCTTGACAATCTTCTTCCACGTACCGCGTCTTGTCCTGCATGGCAGTCCAAAGACGGGAGAGAGAGTGGATGCGGTGCTCAAACTGGGCTGGGACCACTAGGTCGTCCAGCAACATCTGAACGTAGTTCGTGACAGGTTTCCCTACCCTTTTGGGAATGTCCTCGGGGCCAGGCCAGGTCAGAATGTGCCGCCCTGGCTGGCCAAGCCGCTGGGGGCCGGCCAGGCCGAGGGCGGTGTCGACCTGGCTGGTGCGAGCAAGGTGTCCTACAAATGCTATCCTGCGCTGCCTAATCTCATCCGAAACACGAGGCATGCCATGATACAAAGACTCTGATGACGGACGCTCGGAAAAACCTACGCTAAGGACCTGTCGGAGCATCCTGTAAACCGTGCCGTCTAGCCTAGCTGCCAGTTTGGGTGGGAGGGTCCACGCCTCGGCGCCATACGTGAGCACCGTGAGGACGAGGACCTTGAAGAGCATGCACTTGCGGTGCCCGCTCAGGCCCTTCGAGCGCCAGTAGGGTGTGAGCGAACGGAGCTTGGCCCAGGCAAGGCCGATGCGGGTGTCCACATCGTCGGCGGTGTCAGGAAGCCAGCTCCCCAACAGCTTGAAGCGGTCGCGGAACGGGACCTCCGTCCCGTCGAGCAGGCGCGATATACAGCACACGTATGACGACGTATACAGCACCTAAATACTGCACAACTGCAACCTGCTATGGCTGACATACAAGCAACGTCGAGTAGGATGGCGGTCTTAGAGAGGCTGGGCAGAGGTCGGTAGAAATAAGTGGAAAACTGGCAGAAACTAGGTAGAAACACGATATACTTACGCCTGCAAGCACTATTGAGCCCGTTACAATTTGAGCCCGGGGTGGCAGAGGCCATTTCCAGGAAAATACAGCATACCGTAGCAACAGCCACGGTCACGCCTTACGCTATTTGCAGGCACCATCATGCCCGGAGCTACCCAATAAAAGTCTGCACAAATGATCGGTTTAGCCGAGAGTCCGGGCGTTCGGAATGAATAAACATGTGTTAACTCGTCGTCTGTCCCAACTCAGTCCTCACAGGAGGACTGAGTTGACAACTTTCAACCGCGTGTAGCGACTAGGTGGGGGGTCCATCCCAAATGTTTTGATGTGGATCGGGGGTGTACTAGATGTCATTTTGTTGGCAAAAATACTTCATATGTGAAAACTTGACCCGAACACCTGAAAATTACACGGACGTTGGGCACCGCTCGCGAATTTGCATTTTTCGGGATAAGAACGAGTGGGGAAAATTCAATCAAATCCTGGTGCATGAAGAAAAAATATAGGCATGTAAACAATATAGTTCTTGAAACGTGGCAAAAAACTGGGCTCACTTTGGCCACTGCAACTGCCTGAAACAATTAAAAAACTCTCAGTCCTCAGGAGAGGAATGGGGCTTTTGCTAACTTTGCTAGCATGTAAGTGCGGTCATACTACACAATACCGTGGCCACCAACCATCCCAATCAACTCATTTCCCTTCAAGCATTACAGGACAACACACTTGCATCATCATACTTCAGGTATATCATACCTTATCATGTAGTGAGAGCCTATGCATGCATGTAGGGAATGGGCTTGGATACCTACCAACAAAGGGTTATGTTATAAGTGTCAACCACCAATATAATGGGTAGGTTAAGCATATTTCCATTGTTTCTAACAACAATAGATATGGCTATAACTGTTTTGCCTTGCCATGATGTGGCCAACATAGTTGCTGGCACATGATGGCAGTGGTTTGTCACCAAGACTTTTCACTCACCCGTAAAAGCTTGAATGCACCCTTGACGCAGCCCGTGGCCACACAATCATGCAGTATGAACGTAGCAAAAGAATAACTAACATCTACGAAGGTGTTTAAACCTGCACAGCTCCTAAAACCCTGCACAACTACACTGGGTTAAGGCAAATGCCTGATAACATCATCTGAAAAGGGGGTTTTAGAGAGGGGCAGGCAACGGTCAAGAAACAGCATCAAGACCTGAACCTGACAACGCCTCGCAAGCTTAAACTCATGTACGAACATCAAGGAACGAAGAGGCAACGATTATCCGGCTTTACCTGGCACGGCTGGCGTTACCTTGGCCCAGGCGGTGCCCGCAAAAGTGGCACTCTTCGGCACATAGACCATGACGTGACAGAATGGTCGAAATCATCAAATCTATACTGTCACTCAATTTATTCTAATACAATGCATGTTAAAATGTAGAAAGAAACCTATCAGCCATTGAAATTGCGCCGGAAAGCAAGCGCCGTCATCAATTCCGTCGACCTGCCTTATCGCAGATTTTTCCAGCAAGAACAGTGCCGACACCGGGTAAATCGCATCCCCGCGAGCTAAAAATTGATTTTTATCATCTTTAGGGCATGTTAAATCTATTTCCTGAGTTTGGACAGCTAACTCGTCCGCAAACGTAAACTGCATGCATGGGCGCGAGCCGCCATGGCTAGGTCGTGCATTTCCGGAACTCGCGTTTCACGTGGAAAAGTACCCTTACCACCTGTACTTTGACCGTACATTTAGCCGCTCATACCAAATCCAAAAAAATCCCAAAAATATGTCCAAGAAAGATCTTTTCACGTAGTATTTGAATAAATTTTGAGAGAATTTTT
>RPFO01000595.1:1299122-1481622 GCA_009746045.1 Mesostigma viride | reverse complement strand
GTCCTCCACGGAGGTGAAACCGGTGCCAGACGCCAGTTCCATGATCACAAACCGGCCCGCGACGTGGTCGTACAGGACCCGGCCACTCCCCTTTGCGGCCGTCGCGCACACGCTGCCCGCCGGGTGGAGCCCCGAGAGGCGGACTGGCGCCGCCGCCGCGGGGGTGAGGTCACCCTTGTGGTACACCATGAAGACCGCGCTGATGTCATCGTCGCCGGCGGCGGCGGCGCTTAACTTGCCCGTGAGGGGCTGATCGAGGACCTGAACGAAATGACGAGGACCGACCGCCCCCGTGGGCGTGACTCTCTGGGTGAACGCATCATCGTGGTCATCCGAGGAGGGCGCAGGGACCCTGGTCTGGAGTCCGGGGGCGGATGCCAGGGGGGGCTCCATGAGTCCTGTCCCCGGGCACGGGTGACCGAGACCTGTCTGGAAGAGGATGATCTTCCCATCGAGAGCAGGGGGCACGTCGCCGCAGATGTCATGGTTGAACATGACGTTCATGGATTCCAGGCTGTCCATGACGATGGAGGAGGGGACGGTGCCGCCGAGGTCATTCAACGACAAGTCTAAAGTGACCAGCTTGTCGAGCAGGCCGAGCTCTGCGGGGACGCCCCCCACAAACCGGTTCCCTTGCAGCCGGAGCTCCACGAGGGTGGCCACCCGGCCCAGGGACTTTGGCAGCGTGCCGCCGAGCCGGTTCTCCCCAAGGTTGAGATGCTCGAGCGAGGGGATGTCGAGGAGGGGCTCAACGGGCAGCTCCCCCTGCAACTTGTTCCCGTTCAGGACAAGCTCCACGAGGCCTGAGAGCGCGCCCAGGGAGGCCCCAGGGAGCGTGCCGGTGAGCACGTTATCGGAGAGGTCCAACACGCGGAGGGCGGGCCCAATCTGACCGATGGTCTGGGGGATGGATCCGCCCATCCCGCGGCTGAACAGCTCGAGCGCAGTCACGGCGCGTGAGTCGGACGCGTCGCAGGTGATCCCCTCCCAGTCGCAGTGGGGGGCGCAGAACTCCCACCCGTGCGTGTCGGGGAGACCGGACCCCAGCGGGCGCGCCGACAGGCCCTCCAGGGTGCGCAGCAGGGTCTCCCGCAGCGGGTCCTCGTCTGGTAGGGGGCGCACGGGCACACCGCAGGCGCAAGCAAACGTGTGAGAGCCCGGGAATGCAAGGAAACAAAACACGAGCAAGCATACACGTGAGCAAGCAAACACGAGCAAGCAAACACGAGCAAACAAGTACGAGCAAGAAAACACGAGCAAGCAAACCCGAGCAAGCAAACACAAGCAAGCAAACAGCAAGCAAACACAAGCAAGCAAACACCAGCAAGCAAACACGAGCAAGCAAACACAAGCAAGCAAACACAAGCAAGCAAACAGCAAGCAAACACAAGCAAGCAAACACGAGCAAGCAAACACAAGCAAGCAAACACGAGCAAGCAAACACGAGCAAACAAGTACGAGCAAGCAAACACACGAGCAAGCGAACGCGAGCAAGCAAACGCGAGCAAGCAAACGCGAGCAAGCAAACGCGAGCAAGCAAAAGCGAGCAAGCAAACGCGAGCAAGTGAACGCGAGCAAGCAAAAGCGAGCAAGCAAACGCAAGCAAGTGAACGCGAGCAAGCAAACACGAGCAAGCAAACACGAGCAAGCGAACGTGAGCAAGCAAACACGAGCAAGCAAACACGAGCAAGCAAACACGAGCAAGCAAACACGAGCAAGCAAACACGAGCAAGCAAACACGAGCAAGCAAGTACGAGCAAGCAAACACACGAGCAAGCGAACGCGAGCAAGCAAACGCGAGCAAGCAAACGCGAGCAAGCAAACGCGAGCAAGCAAAAGCGAGCAAGCAAACGCGAGCAAGTGAACGCGAGCAAGCAAAAGCGAGCAAGCAAACACGAGCAAGAAAACACGAGCAAGAAAACACGAGCAAGCAAACACGAGCAAGCAAACACGAGCAAGCAAACACGAGCAAGCAAACACGAGCAAGCAAACACGAGCAAGCAAACACGAGCAAGCGAACGTGAGCAAGCAAACACGAGCAAGCAAACACGAGCAAGCAAACACGAGCAAGCAAACACGAGCAAGCAAACACGAGCAAGCAAACACGAGCAAGCAAGTACGAGCAAGCAAACACACGAGCAAGCGAACGCGAGCAAGCAAACGCGAGCAAGCAAACGCGAGCAAGCAAACGCGAGCAAGCAAAAGCGAGCAAGCAAACGCGAGCAAGTGAACGCGAGCAAGCAAAAGCGAGCAAGCAAACACGAGCAAGAAAACACGAGCAAGAAAACACGAGCAAGCAAACACGAGCAAGCAAACACGAGCAAGCAAACACGAGCAAGCAAACACGAGCAAGCAAACACGAGCAAGCAAACAGGAGCAAGCAAACACAAGCAAGCAAACACGAGCAAGCAAACGCCAGCAAGAAAACACAAGCAAGCAAACACGAGCAAGAAAACACGAGCAAGAAAACACGAGCAAGCATACACGAGCAAGCAAACGCGAGCAAGCAAACGCGAGCAAGAAAACACGAGCAAGCAAACGCGAGCAAGCAAACGCGAGCAAGAAAACACAAGCAAGCAAACACGAGCAAGAAAACGCGAGCAAGCAAACACGAGCAAGCAAACACAAGCAAGCAAACACAAGCAAGCAAACACGAGCAAGCAAACGCGAGCAAGCAAACGCGAGCAAGCAAACACAAGCAAGCAAACACGAGCAAGCAAACACGAGCAAGCAAACACGAGCAAGCAAACACGAGCAAGCAAAAGCGAGCAAGCAAACACACGAGCAAGCAAACACGAGCAAGCAAACGCGAGCAAGAAAACATGAGCAAGCGAACGCGAGCAAGCAAACACGAGCAAGAAAACGCAAGCAAGAAAACGCGAGCAAGCAAACACGAGCAAGCAAACACGACCAAGCAAACACGAGCAAGCAAACGCGAGCAAGCAAACACGAGCAAGCAAACACAAGCAAGCAAACACGAGCAAGAAAACGCGAGCAAGAAAACGCGAGCAAGCAAACACGAGCAAGCAAACACGAGCAAGCAAACACGAGCAAGCAAAGACGAGCAAGCAAACACGAGCAAGCAAACACAAGCAAGCAAACACAAGCAAGCAAACACGAGCAAGCAAAAACACGAGCCAACACCCCCGAGAAAATGGGTCCACACGTGGGCCAGAAGTCGGTAATCGGGCAGCAATGTGAAGCCGGTAGGAGTGCGAAGCGGGTAGGAATGGGAAGCGGGTGGCAATGTGTGTGAAGTAGGAATGTGCGGGAAGGAAACAAGGGAGTCGCTTCTTGTCTGCCATGGGCCAGGGCAAGCTGTGGAAGGGCCGAGGGAGCCAGGGGGATGAAGCCCAGGAAGCCAAGGGGGTGTGGGAAGGTTCCCCAAAGTTGAGAGCGGGTTTGTTAGGTGTTCATCGGTGAATGTAAGTGTGCGCAAGCGTTTGTCCGGCGCAGGTGCTCGTCTGGCGCGGGGCATGGGGACACAAAGCAGCGACGTCACGAGGAGAAAAGGATGAGAGCAAAGACCGATGCAGCCACAAGTGCACAATAAACACATCAACACAGGTACACACACAGACTAACACACGATCAATGCATGAACAAACGAATTGGGTGAAAAAGGCCGCTCGCCTATCGGCAAGCAGGATAGATGCCCTATTCATTCCTTCAACTTGGACTTGGTGCCACAGCTTCCCTGGTTAGTTGGTGTTAATTTCTAATGCCACGCACCGTAGACAAACGAGACAGAGGCCGCCTCGCTGCGCACACCGACGGCATCAACGGCGGCTCCGTACGCCAGCATCAGCGTGACACGTTTCCCGCACGCGCCCGGCACCACGTGCAGGCGCAGCGTGGCGTGCTGATCGCCCTGGGTTGTCCCCTCGCCCAAGCTGGGGTCAAAGTCCAGCAGCTGGGTGGGTTTGTTGAGGGGGGGGGAGTGTGCATGCGTGTGCATGTGCGTGTGCATGTGGGTGTGCGTGTGCGTGTGCGTGTGCGTGTGCGTGTGCGTGTGCGTGTGCGTGTGCATGTGCGTGTGCGTGTGCATGTGCGAGTGCGTGTATGTGTGCATGTGCGTGTGTATGTGTGTATGTGCATTGGCGAGTGCGTGTATGTGTGCATGTGCGTGTGTATGTGTGTATGTGCATGCGTGGGTGGGTGGGTGTCGGCGTGTGGGCGTGTGGGCGTGTGGGCGTGTGGGCGTGTGGGCGTGTGGGCGTGTGGGCGTGTGGGCGTGTGGGCGTGTGGGCGAAGGTCCCAGCGGGAACGGTGGGAAGACGAGGCGAGCAGGAAGAGGGAGAGGGAGGCATAGTAAGATGACCGTGCCATAGGAGATATACGCCAGTGTATGCATGCCACAGGATGATGATGGTGTCACTGCGACGATGGTGCAGGCAATGACATAAGCAGCAAAAGTGCCACTGATGAATGGATAACAAACATGTCCCAGCCGCAGAATGGCGAATACATAACTATCATATTACTGCTGCGTTACTGTGATTGTAGTAGTACTGGTATTCTTACGTTACTACTATCTTATTGTGAATTTACTACATGTGTACATAGTAGTACATAGTTACCTACAAACATGGTTGGTCTGCGTCGACAAAAAGTCGTAACAAAGTATCACGTTTGGCTGAAGTGATCTACCCACCTGTACTGTACTGCACTAACCAAAAATAACCCGCGCACCCACCTGGATGCCGGCAGACGTCAACGGGACACCGTACAGCTGCACGCGAGTGAGGTCGACATCGAGCACGGGGGACGAGAAGGTGACCTTGACGTCGATGGGCGTGGAGGAAAACACGCGGCCCTCCCCCTCCAGAGACGGGAAGATCCGCGTGAGGCCGTGCGAGCCGTGGGGGAAGTTGGCTGGTTTTGGGTGGTGGGTTTGGATGGGGGGGGGGGGGTCAATGACAAAGGGGAGAAATGACAACGAAGGGGTCGCGATGGTCAAGAGGCGGACGGCAAAGGGGAGGAACAAACGTGAGGCCGTGCAGGAAGTTGGCTGGTGGTGGGTTTGGATGGGGGGAGAGAGGGGGAGAGGGGAAGAGGGGAAGAGGGGAGAAGTGGCAAAGAAGGCGTGGTTGTCGTCAGGAGACGAAAAACCACGCGGAGGATGGCGCATCAAAAAGTGGGACCGGTTGGGGAGAAGGTTGGAGGGTGGTGGGTGGCGTTGTTGCTGGGGGTCGAGTGAATTGGGTTGATGATCTGCTAGAGTAAAGAAAATAGTTGTAGGGTGTCATGCAGGTGATGCTCTGGGAGCCGGGGTGGGGTGGGGTGGGGTGGGGTGGGGTGGGGTGGGGTGGGGTGGGGTGGGGTGGGGTGGGGTGGGGTGGGGCGGGCGGGGCGGGGCGGGGCGGGGCGGGGCGGGGCGGGGCGGGGCGGGGCGGGGCGGGGCGGGGCGGGGCGGGGCGGGGCGGGGCGGGGCGGGGCGGGCGGGGCGGGGCGGGGCGGGGCGGGGCGGGGCGGGGCGGGGCGGGGCGGGGCGGGGCGGGGCGGGGCGGGGCGGGGCGGGGCGGGGCGGGGCGGGGCGGGGCGGGGCGGGGCGGGGCGGGGCGGGCGGGGCGGGGCGGGGCGGGGCGGGGCGGGGCGGGGCGGGGCGGGGCGGGGCGGGGCGGGGCGGGGCGGGGCGGGGCGGGGCGGGGCGGGTGGGGTGGGGTGGGGTGGGGTGGGGTGGGGTGGGGTGGGTTTCATCGGAAAAAGGGGCGCGAGAATGCGTGCATTGAGCCACCCAGGTTAACTAATGCTACACAACTCTAATTGTTGCATATCAACATGGTGGTCATGAATACTTGAATGTGTATCCCACGGCGACTTGACGCCAGCGCACAACGCAGCCCCACTATCGACAGGCATGAACATGAGAGAGTGATAATCCATCCACCCACCCACCCACTCACCGACCCACCCACCCAAGACACCCCCCCCCCCCCCCGATCCCCGCACATACCCCTCGCCCACCGACCGCTTTGCGAAGCAACCCTCATACAGAAAAGGGTCGGTGCCCCGCTTCTCTAGCCACCCCCCAACTCACTCGACACCCAGGTGATGTCCTCCTGGGTCCCTGGCCTCACGTTGATGCTGCCACTGTACGAGGGCGTGGTCCCGTCATGAGGGGAGGGAGCCAGCATCGGCCCCCCGTGCCGCAGCGCCACGCGGTAGGGGTCGCCCGCGGTGGTGCCGGGCGACAGATCAAACTCGTGCGCGGAGACCTCGAGGTAGTCTGTGGGGTGGGCGTAACGGACACACCCAAAGGGGGTAGGGGGAGACAACGCGGGAAGCTAGGGCCAGAGGTGAGGCGAGAAGCAAGCCAGTCAGGAGGGTAACGAGGGGGGAGGAGAGAAGGAAGAGGGGAAGGAACAGGAAGGGGAAGAGACAGTCGGCCAGAGGTGAGGCGAGGTGGCGGGGAAGGGGAAGACACATGCGAGGAGGTACCCTGGCGGCTACGAAATTGGGGGGAGAAGGAGCGAGGGAAGGGGTGAAAGGCAGTCGTACCATAGGGGGGGGGCAAGAAGGTACGAGGCCAGAGGCAAGTGGAGAGGCAGGCCAGGCAAGGACAAGGAAAACGGACAGGATGCATGGGTGTCATAGCGAGGGGAGGAGAAGAGGAGAATCAGGGCGGACATGGGGGGGGGAAAGAGGGGGCGAATGACACAAGGAATGGGATAGGGAGAGAAGGCCCCGTGACCATCGGACGGTGTGATAGTCTTGATGCCGTGCGTGGGGACGGGGTGATGATGTGTTTGGATGCCATGCATAAAGTTGTACACGGGGATGTTGTGCACCGTCATGCTTGGATGGCGATGCTTGCACGGCAAGCTTCACACACTGACACACACGCTTACACGCGCACATGCCCACACGCCCTCGCACCCTCACGCCCTCACACCCTTGTGCCCTCGTGCCCTCATGCCCTCATGCCCTCACGCCCTCATGCCCTCATGCCCTCATGCCCTCACGCCCTCACGCCCTCATGCCCTCATGCCCTCATGCCCTCATGCCCTCATGCCCTCATGCCCTCATGCACTCACGCACTCATGCACTCATGCCCTCACGCCCTCACGCCCTCACGCCCTCACGCCCTCACGCCCTCATGCCCTCATGCCCTCACGCCCTCACGCCCTCACGCCCTCACGCCCTCATGCACTCATGCCCTCATGCACTCACGCACTCATGCACTCATGCCCTCATGCCCTCATGCCCTCATGCCCTCATGCCCTCATGCCCTCATGCCCTCATGCCCTCATGCCCTCATGCCCTCATGCCCTCATGCCCTCATGCCCTCATGCCCTCATGCCCTCATGCCCTCATGCCCACACACACCCATGCCCTCATGCCCTCATGCCCTCATGCCCTCATGCCCTCATGCCCTCATGCCCACGCCCACGCCCCCACGCCCCCCTGCCCCCCCGCCCCCCTGCCCCCCCGCCCCCCCGCCCCCCGCCCCCCCGCCCCCCCGCCCCCGCCCCCCGCCCCCCGCCCCCCGCCCCCGCCCCCCGCCCCCCCCCCCGCCCCCCCCCCCCCGCCCCCCCCCCCGCCCCCCCCCCCCCGCCCCCCCCCCCCCCCCCCCCCCGCCCCCCCGCCCCCCGCCCCCCGCCCCCCCGCCCCCCCCCCCCCGCGCCCCCCCCCCCGCCCCCACGCCCCCACACCTCCACGCCCCACGCCCCCACGCCCCCATGCCCACAGAAACACAGAAACACAGGAGAGAAGAGCACAGGAGGGGGAAAAGTAAAGAGGCATGCCAGCTCACCTTATACACACATACACACATACAGAAAGAAAACTATCCAACAAAGCACGCCAGCTCACCATGGGGCAGCCGAAAGCCGACGCCAAACGCAGACACATCAACCGGCGTCGCCCCCAGGTTAAAAATAGCCACGCGGTACACCGTCTCGTCCGCAGCGTCCTTGGTGCGGACCATCGAGACTGCGAGCGGGCCATCCACTAATGCTTCCACCGCAACGCCCGCCAGCACCTCCTCCGTCATGTCATCGTTGAACGTTGCCACCGCGGTCTCGGCAGGGGGAGGTCCGTCGCTAAAAATAGCATCGGAGCCAGGAAGCGGGCCCGTGACGGCCTGTAGCCGCCGGCGGCGCGTCGAGAGGTCGAACGAGCCGTAAAAGGAGATGTTCATGCCCAGGGGGGGGTTCAGGTAGTTGACCAGGGAGTCGGCGAAGTGAAGCTGGAGCCGTTCCTGTGCTGTCGAGGAGACGAGGAGTTTGTTTGGGAAGTGACGGAACGTGCTGACACGCATGTGGATCCAGGGGCCGTCAGGGACCTCGAACGAGATCTCCTTGAGCTTGGACAGCGCGGCGCGCGGGACGAGCGGGAGGGAGTCCAGCCCGTACGTGAATCTCGCCTGGCCGGTCTTGATGGTCGTTGCGTGGCCGTCCTCGCGGGTCGTCAGGATGCCGTCGTTGCGCTGCTTGGTGTCCTTGGACAGCTCGTTGGCCAGGATGGTCATGGCCAGCACCGCGAGTAGACTCAGGAAGACGGAGATGACGGCGCAGATGGCGATCCGCCGGTGGCGCCTGGTCTGCGCCTCCTTGGAAATGTACGTCTTGGCAATGCGTCGCAGCTCCGAGGGGTCGATTGTCCCGTCCTTGTTCACGTCCCACGACCGAATGACCTGCAGCGTGTTCAGACGGCTGGCCGTGAACGGTGACAGCACCCCGGTGCTCGGCTTCATGCTGGGGCCTACATGCTTGTCAGTCAGCCGCAGGGCAGGCGACCTCGGACTCGATTTGGGGCTATCCGAGGCGGCGGCGTGGTAATCCGGCCCGCCCTTCGCCTTGGACAGAGACTTCATCATTTTCTAACACCTTATCGCGCAGCTAGGAAGCGGGGCGTCTTGGGGAACTAAATACGTTAGCAGAGTCAGGGCGAGCTCTCGCGTAAGCTATGTCGCCGAATTATGTAGCGAACGCAAAACTTCAAGCTTGTCAGCGCGGTATCTTTGAAAAATTAATGCACCGCAACGCTTGAAACCCATCAGCATTGATCGATCCCGTGGGCATCGTGTCTCCAACAGCATGGGTTGAAATACTCGTCAAATTATTATGTCTCGTCCATGCAATGAAGATATAAAAATGTCTCCTTGATAAAAATGCCCACCCAAGTCAATGGTTCGGCCTTCGTTGTGATCGTGCAGAGCATTTTAGAGGAGCCGGGAAAAGGTGTCGATGCAGCTCCGGCCTCTGATAATACGGATTTTTTAACGTTATTGGCGGTTACGGAACCACGTGGGCGGGTCAGCCGGTCAGGTCGGGCAACAATAATATTTTGCAAGATTTTGCATTGCGTCCACCGGCTGACGCTGACTTGTGCTGCCTGACATCCGTCCCGCGCAAAAACCGCCTGTTTGCCGGTTGTTTCAAAGTTCTTCGCATGTATTTTATCGAGGAACTAATTTATGTACCTACATAGTTCTTCTACCCAGGTTCTACCAAGTTTTTCTGACAAACGCTAGAAATGAAATGGTTTGGTAATGTTCGCGTAACCTTTTGGATTTCGGGAGTCGGCGCTGCGGCAGTGCACACCCTGGCGTGCCGCGGGCCCGGCGCAATCCAGGTCTGCCGCGTTGATCCAGCTAGCTGCTGGCGCCTGTAGGCTGTAAGAATCTGCCGGCCATAAGTGATCCCGGATCCGTTGTTGTTGGCCACAGTCAAGGGAACTGGACGAGAATCTTTGGAACCCCACTTTGGGGAGCGCTGCTCGAGCAGACTGCTCGAGCAGACTGCTCGAGCAAGAATTTGGCAGGGTCGTATGAGGGGAAATAACAAAACGTTCTTCTTGCCACCCCTTTCAGCAAATACGCGGTAGTTAGCCGATACGTTGAAAGATAGTTAAGATACAGCCTGCTCAGCGCCTCAGCGGGCCTCGTTAACAAACTACTAAGGCATCCGGACTGCCAAGAGCACAGCCTGGAAGACAAGGAGCTTGCCGAAAGGACGATTAGGAAAAACACGGCAGGGAATAATTGGACCAGCAAAAACGAGGACGTTATTTTCCTAGGCCGGGCCTTTGAACAACTTTGACACGCCTTCCATCATCATGCGTCGGAACCGTCATCTGTGTGCGCCTAGACTAGTGCACCGAATCCGGATGGCTGCCTCGTCGCGCGCGCGCTAATGGCAACAATTGGATAGACGCTTGCCGTGCACGCTTTTTTTGGGCAGGTTGCAGGATGGTATCCTGTGAGGAATTAGGGCGCGGTTGGTGATCATGCGGGAACGTGAGGGCCGTAATTCTGCCTGGCAGTCACGCTAAATGGGCCGACAGGCATTTTCTGGACGCATAAATTAGTGTAGGGTTAGGTTTAGGCTGCCAACGGTTTTACAGTCAGTCGCCAAGATGGTGTACAGCGAAGTTCTAACCCAACAGGACATGATCGACGACCTGAGCCAACACCAGCTGAAAATTTTGTACTATATCAATATGGCTGGCTCCGTCGTCTCTCTCTGCGGGTCGACCTTCATCGTGCTCTGCTACCTGAGCTTCCGCAATCTGCGACATTTCGCGTTCTCGCTGGTCTTTTGGTTGTCCATTGCGGTAAGCGGCCTGCCATTTTCTCTACCAGCTGTCCAATAGATGACCGTGAGCGGCCCGCCGTTGCTTGATTTCTTCCAGTGCGTGTATGGCTAACTGTTTAGAGCCGGAGCGGAGGCAGGAAATCGTTGGCATAAAGTACGGCTTTGACATTGATGAAGACTTTGTTTGGCATAGAGGGCGCCTTGAATAGAGCTGCGAATGGCTTGAACCTCTTCGCTCGTTTTAATATTTCTGGGTACGTGTGTGTCAGCGTTTGTCTGTCTATTGCTTTGTTATATGTATGTATTATTATATATATTCATACCTACCTATCGTACTATCCCTACCGAAAAGTACCAACGGTGCAGCTGGACGTGCGTTGTAGCAGGGTAAGTAAGTACTAAGTAAGCAAGTAAGTACTTGCATGCCATGCGCGAGGACATGTCACGGAGTACTATGCTTGTGTCATTATATAGCAACACACACACATACACACACGCACAAAAGCCAGCTGGGGGAGCAATACCCAAGCCACTGCGGGACCTGTCGTGGGACTACTAGCGATGTCTATTAGTCCTCGTCTTTCTACAATCTGTCTCTATCTCCCCCCGCAGCATGCCACTACTACCTGTAGGCATGTTGCGTGCACCTCGCCGGAATCATAGCCCTGCGGGGCCTCGTGCAATATGCCGGTGTGTGTGTGTGCGTGTGTGTGTGTGACACTGTGACAGCCATGGTGCATGCACCCACACAGGAAAGCAAACCATAATGCTCAACCCCGCCCCCTGCCTGGTAACGGCTGCACTTGCCACCACCTATTATCTTGTACATCGTCATACAGTAGTTATGCTGTTTTATCAAACCATGTTGTGCTGGCATGGATGTCGTTGTGGTGCTTGTTGTCATCGTTGTCATGAATGTCCTCGTCGCCGTAGTCACCGTAATCTTTGTCATCTTTGTCATCGTCATCATCATCATCGCCATTGTTGTCATAATTGTCGTCATTCTTGCCGGGGCGGTTTTCTCAATCGCGAACTAACGCAAACGACGGGTCAACGGACAACAGTCGGATGGCTGCCAGGAACGGGGCCAAGTGCCTGACCCCAAGCGGCCCAGCCAGATAGATAGCGTCGCAGATGCTAGCATCGCAGATGGTAGCGTCGCAGATGGTAGCATCGCAGATGGTGGCGTCGCAGATGGTGGCGTCGCAGATGGTGGCCCCCCCCTTAGCTCGCCAATCCAGTATTGTGGGTGGCAAATGTCCTATCCTGGCCGTTTTATACAAAATAATAATAACAATAATAATAGTATGACATTAAAATAATGATTATTATAATGATATATCTTGTATTACTATTGAGTCGTGGTACATGCTGATTTCCGCGCTTTTTGACCGTGACACCCCCCAGACCGCTTCAAAGGGCAGCCAATAGGGAACCTGACCAGACCGCTTCAAAGAGCAGCCAATAGGGAACCTGACCAGACCGCTTCAACGGGCAGCCAATACCATGTCCAACCTGACCCTGTTTTTTGACTGCCCCCACGAACACGAACCTGGCGTCAAGTATCTCACTGCCTGGGGGCACACATGTCGATGAGCCTGACCGGCAGTTATTGTGGTCAGGCCGCAGTTGCCCACCATGCCACCAGACCCTGGTTTCCGACCATGCCATTTGGCCGTGCCACCATATGGCTTTGCTCTGCAACCTTTTTCCCTATGTGCTGTCTGACATGAAGTATTTTCTGTCGCTGTCTGCCTTGGATGATTGCTGCCCTCTTTTGTCTGGCTGCGTGTATCATGGCCACGCGAGCACCTTCGTGTGCATACTTTGAACGGGCGATCGAATGGGACGCAAACAAATAAATAAACAAACAAACAAACAAACAAACAAACAAACAAACAAACAAACAAACAAACAAACAAACAAACAAACAAACAAACAAACAAACAAACAAACAAACAAACAAACAAACAAACAAACAAACAAACAAACAAACAAACAAACAAACAAACAAACAAACAAACAAACAAACAAACAAACAAACAAACAAACAAACAAACAAACAAACAAACAAACAAACAAACAAACAAACAAACAAACAAACAAACAAACAAACAAACAAACAAACAAACAAACAAACAAACAAACGGATGTCACATGGACTCGGGGGATATCTGGGCTTGTTGCTGGCATTGAGTGGGGGACTGATCGTGGACCAACATTAAATAATTAACAAACGTTGATTAACAAAAAAACATTCATTAACAAACGTCCGGATCGGCACTGGCAGGACATTGGCAACGGGACGTCCAACCTGATGGGGTAAGCAATCATACCAGGTCTGTTAGGAATACTGCTAATATTGTTCCTATTGTTAGTATTATTTCATTACGATTGGCAATGGGTCGTCAAACCTCATGGAGTAGGCGAACGCGTAAAGCATGTTTACTATGAATACTGTTGTTGTGAATTATTATCATTGGCAAGAAGAGGGCAAATATCATGGGTGAAAATGACTGTGAAAGAGCCTATAGCATACCTAGCATTTGCAATATTCGAAAAAGATTTTCAAGATATATTAAGGAAGACGTTGCTACCTGCCTTGTAATCTGTAAACAACCACACACGTATTTTTATGCGTATAAAACGAAATGTAACCAGTTGGAGAGGTTGCTTAAATTCGCACTCTTGTAATTTATGCTGTTTCCCGCTTTGTATTGGTGCGGCTCATCCACACATCCCGTTGTTGTTTTGTGCGGCTATTCCAACCTGCGCTGTCTGTTTTGGCAGTGGCTAGTAACTCTGTGGACTAGATGTACTTCCTCTTTGTTTTCCATTAGAGCTGGATGGACGAATATTTCGCGGTACTTGGCTCGATTGAACACATTTGTTGCGTTACTTGGTTAATCCTTTCAGCGGCATGAAACTCGGCTCTCTTACTTCTCTGTTTGTTATTCATGGTCACTATGCTGTGTCACGTTCTCCTGCAGCGGCGCCATAGGCGGTGCTGTGATACTTATTCCCTTTTTCAGTTGTTGCTATTGCGCCCTGACCCTTGCTCCTGCAGCGGGGCCAAAGGCAGCGCTCTATTTCTTATTCCTTGTTCCCTTTATGTTATTTGATGCTATTGCGTCCTGACCCTTGCTCCTGCAGCGGCGCCAAAGGCGGCCCCCGCTGCCTCGTCCAGGCCATTCTTCTGCAAGTCTTCTCCGTCGCCTCTTTCCTGTGGACCACGACGATCGCCTTCACGCTGCACCGTACGGTGGGTGGATGCTAGTGCGCAGCGTCACCAGACAGGGTGGAATCTTCTCCGTCGCATTGCAGGTCCACCGATCCGCTGGTGCTACGGTTGTGTTGGCTGCTTGTACGCGGCACACCACGGTCGGTGGATGCCGGTCGGTCGCGTTGCAGGACAGGGTGGATGCTGGTCGGTGGCATGGCAAGGCAGTCAAGCGTGGATTCTAGTCAGCATGATCGTAAGCCAGCCCCCTTTAAGGGATTGCCTTGCGAAGCCGTAGCTCCGTAGCGCTGCGAGACCTTGAGCGTCGCGAGGTTGGATCGTGAAAATGTTGACCGCCGATGGACTGGGGGCGATGGTTCCAGATAAACCGGCTCATCCAGGTTAGTATCCGCTAACTGCTTTCACGCTGTGCACCACAGTGGGTGGCTGGCATACTGACACACACCGTAGTGCACGCCACGCAGGGCGCTTGCTTGCTTGCACGCTGGCCAACCAACACACCTTGAATGTTTTGCAGTTATGCTGGCCCCATTAATGAGATGTGAGCATTCGCAAGATGTGGGGGGTTCACGCCCATGCACCTTACGTGTGCCGCATCCACGCGGCACCAATCTCTAGCCGGCCCCACCTTTGCCCCTTTTCCGCGCCTCTTCACTAGCCTCCCCCTTCCCCTGCCTCCGCCCCCGCCTTATACTTTAATCCGTTCGACCCCAACTTTTTATCAAGACGCTCTCAAAAGTTGTTATTATCAGCATTATTATTATTATGGACAAGAATAATGATTATTATTATTAAGACGCTTGCCCTCCCCTCCTTTTCAGCCACAAATTTGTTGCCATGACCCCCTAGAACCAAAATTTCAGTGTATTCTAATGGTCAGCCACATGACATGTTCTAGAGCCAACCTTTCCGACCCCTTGGCAGGGCCTCGCCTTGGGCAGGGGGTCACCCGCGCGGAGCCCAGTTTGCCGGTCATGGCTAGGGGAGCCATGTTTGCCCATGCCCGCGCTCTCGGCTATTCTTGGTTCTCCCCTCGCGTGCCCTCTCCCTCTCGCGTGGGGTCCTTACTCTACCTATGCCTTTTCCTCTCGGCCCCCTGAGCTTGATTCATCTTTTTGTGCAGGCAGCGATGCATCGTTTTGTGCAGGCAGCGATGCATCTTTTTGCGTTTGCCTTTTTTGGCCCTCTCGCAGTCAGGTCTTTGGGGCATGCCCCTTGGTCTGTGGGCTGCCTCTTGCCCATGCGACGGCTTCGTCCTGTTGCGTGCGTCACCGTGAATGATGCGCCACACCGTGCTGTGTGCGTCACCGTGAAGAATGGGGTGTGCCATGCTGCGCGCGTCACCGTGAATGATCGCCATGATCTCCTGTGAAAGATCCTGTTGTGTTCCTCAGGTGGTAGCACTTGTACCCATTCTTGTGCAGATGGCATTGATCATTGTTGTGCTGCCTTTGGGTTTGCCCACCATTATGCTCATCGTAGTATTGTATTCATACGATATAATTACTTTCGCAGGCGGAGATGCGCAAGATATGGGGATGCGCGTGATAGGTGTTTTCTGCCACACGCAACCTCCTGGGCCCTTGGCCATTTGCCCATGCCTGCGGTTTTCCTTCGGTGCTCCTTTTTCATCTCCCTTGTGCCGCTGTTGCCCCCCCCCCCCCCCCCCCCTCCCCCTGCCCCCCATTTGCAGGTGGTGATGCACAAGGCTGACGTCGCGACCTTCTCGGCCACGTTCCACGTCTACGTCTGGGGTATGTCTCTTCTGGCAAACATGTTTGCGTCAGGCATGAAGCCAGCTGGCTGGCTGGCTGGCTGGCTGGCCTGTTTGCATCTGACTGACTGGCTGGCCTGTTTATGTCGCTGGCTGGCCAGTTATGTGTCAAGTTCTGTGATGACTCGAAGTTCGATGATGACTCAATGATTCAAGGGCCATGATGGCGTTCTTGAGCCCAGTCCCGCATCTATGGGTCGGGTATGGGACGGCCCGAGTCGCTATACCACTAATACAGGGGACCCCTTGGGTCTCTGGCTACAAGGATAAGTATAGTTTTGTTTGTGCAAGGCTGCAGGCTATAAGCTCTGTAGTTCCCCAGACCAGTTGGATGTTCATGTCTGGGGTTCGCGAGGGGCCGCCGCGTTTCGGACATGTTTGGTGCTTGATTTCTTAGTCCAATTCCACAAATGTTTGGTGATTACGCGGCATCATCCGGGGTGCCTCACGATTGGCCAGCCTGTTTGCCTGTGGCTACTGGCCCAGGTGTGCAAGGGGAAGCCTCTTTTGTCAGTTTTCCTAGTCTAGCATTCCAGGTCCCACACCCTCCCGTCAGGTCCGCATGCTCTAGTCTCGCATTCCAGGTGGATGGCTCTTGGTGGGGTGGTGGCCTCAGGGCTGAGTAGAGGGGTGCGTGGTTGGCTGGCGTATTCTGTACAAGTTCTATGCTCTAATCTATTTTTTTAAGGTCTATGTCCGTGTCTGTGTCTTGGGTATGTGCCTTGGTACCCACGTGACGCAGTCTACGTGCTTTTCGTCAATGAACTAATTATTAATGTGGCTGGCCAACATTTCGTAACGTTCGGTCGGTAGTTCCCTTGTCCTGTTGGTTTTGCCAAAGAGTTCGCACCCTTCAATTCCTGGCCCACTCGGCGCAGGCTACCAGGTCTGCATCAGCTTAGTCCCGCGTTTACGCGTAGCTTGCGGACACACGCTGGGATGCCGGCCCAGTCTCGTTGCGGGGTTAGTTCATGTAGGCTTGGGTTGTGCTAAGTAAGTGCTCCGTTGAAGTGCCCAGTCACATATATTATAAATATAATTACTTACAGCAGAGTGAAATCACTCAAACCAAAGCAAACGCCCAGCTATAAACCTATATACAGAGCCATGTCAAAGCTCTATACACACATATATTTGTATATATATAGTCTGGGCTTTACCTGCTGTCTAGGTCGTAGTCCCTTTTCTATAGTGTTGTTCGCTTACCTTGGTTTTTTTAAGGTATCTTTCTCAATAAAGATATATATTGCGCTGGTTGTCTCCTTGATATACTACTAAACGATTCATGTAGAGAGATCGCCCAGCAAAACGGTAGTTGCCAGGTGCGATGGCCATTCGGCTTACTGGCATAACGTCTTGCCCCCCCATCCCTCGAAGTATCCTCACTCATGACTATAGTATCCTTCCCACCCCGACAAGCCTTTAACCCACCTGCCTCCCGGCCCACGGCACCGCCACTTCCACACCCTCGTAATGCATCCATGACAGTACCTGAACAAGATATATCGGAAGATATTCCACGCCCTCGTCCACCCACCCACCTCTGTCCTCCTGCGATGACGCAGGCACGTCAATATTCCTGGCATCCGTCCCTCTCATCGGCAACCACTACGGCTACTCGCCCGTCTTTTGCTGGGTGAAGTCCGAGACACTATACGGCCAGGTACCGTGACCTCTGCGAATATTTTTTTACTCTACGGCCAGGTACCGTGACCTCTGCGCATAATTTTTTTACACTGCGGCCGGGTACAGTGACCTCTGCGCGTGAATGTGGCACTCTGTGGCCAGGTACAATGACCTGTGTGGGTGTGGGTTTTGACTGACCAGGTATCGTTCACCTGCGCGGGTGGCTGACGGTTGACCATGCCAAGATGAAAAGTGGGCAGGGCGATATCTTGGAATGCAGGTATCGTGAGCTGTGAGGGCAGAGAGATACTTTGCAGGACAGGTAGAACAAGCTATGGACAATCCGAAGGTTCCTGACGCATCCTGATGGGATGCTTTCGCTTCTTCCAAGAGCGCTTCCTTTCCCTTCCCCTCCCCTCCCCTCCCCTCCCCTCCCCTCCCTCCCCTCCCCTCCCCTCCCTCCCCTCCCCTCCCTCCCTCCCCTCCCTCCCCTCCCCTCCCTCCCCTCCCCTCCCTCCCCTCCCCTCCCCTCCCTCCCCTCCCCTCCCCTCCCTCCCCCCTCCCCTCCTCCCCTCCCTCCCCTCCCCTCCCCTCCCCTCCCCTCCCCTCCCCTCCCTCCCTCCCCTCCCCTCCCTCCCCTCCCCTCCCCTCCCCTCCCCTCCCCTCCTTCTCACCCCCAGATCCTAAGCAGTAAGTCATCGAGCCGCCATTGTCTTCCTCCTTCCCTTCCTGCCCTTCCCAGTACCCCAGATCCTCAGCACCCTGGCATTATGACAGGGGTTTCCCGCCCCCTCACCTTCCCCATCTCCTTTCTCCCTGGACACACCGCCCCCAGATCCTTAGCGTTCCCCACCTCGCGTTCCCCACCTTGCGTTCCTCCCCTTGCGTATTTCCCGCGTCTGTCACCCCCTTGTCCTCCTCCTCGACTCACCCCAGATCCTGCACATGTCTCACCTGGGGTGTTTCCTTCCTACTTCACCACCTCTTCCTTGTCGTCCAACCCCAACCCAGATCCTGAGCATCCTCATCTTCTACGGGCCGCTCTGGTGCGCCATCCTCTTCAACGCCGTTGTCTACTTCCGCGTCATTCGCCGGTTGAGACACACGATGAAGATCAAGGTGCGGTGGCACGTGGTCACTATAGTCACGTACCTATTGTAGTGTATGGCTACATGTCGCTGAATCTAGCTGCTTCCCTGGGATTTGCCTGTCGAGGCGCACACTGAAGATCAAGGCACGAAGTCAAGGTCACTTAAAGCTCCATTAAGTATCTGCAGCTCCGTCTCTGGTACGGATGGTGTCCCACACGGGAAGCCAAGAAGGTGCCGTGGACAAGTTAATGGCATTATTGTGTCGTGACAAGTTAATGTCGGCATTATTGTGGTCGTGACTATAGCTATGTATCCCCTCCGGCCTGTTGTCTGGCTAATGGACTAGTTGAGGGACCTCGTATCTCCTCCTTCATTCTATTCCATTCAGCCCCGTGTTCAAAACGTTGGCGACACCACTGCGCCGCATTACAATTTCTTGAAGTTAATCATCGCTCACCGCTATCCTCCCCCCCCCCCCGGGTTTCCCGTCACCGGTTCCCTGCCGGACCTCGGGTTGGCCCCTGCAGGGTTGGGCGAGTAGTTTCTCGGACAAGAACCAGCATGACCGGCTGGAGATCAAGGTAAGGCGTTGTCTGCAACATCGGTATGGAAGCGTGCAAAAATAAAGAGAATATTTGTGTGGAAGCGTGCTGCGGTGATGTGCCAGTTGTGGTTTGTAGTCGGTGCAGGTGAAGGTGTGTTTGCACTCTATTTAATGGCTGGGCTTTTGTACTAGGGGTTATGAACTACTTTCTAGGGCTGATCGATTAGCCCGGCTTCCTAGTATGCTGGTGTTAGCGGATGACGTTTTAAAAGATGGATGATTCATTTGACGTGAAGGCACGTTTGCGACCTCGGGCCGATAAACCCCAATATTCTAGTTAATGTCTTCATCTTAGTTATTTAAGTTGGCGCCCGTGTCCATACGGGATCGCCACAGCAATTCTGCTGTAATGACTACTTCCATACCGCTAGGCAAGTAGTAGACAGGCACTACTTCCATACCGCTAGGCAAGTAGTAGAAAGGCTCAGTAGTCCTGGAACACTGTCCAAGCCACGCAGGCCACCACCAGACAAGACGTCCTTTTCGCGGTGGCCTGCATGACTTGAACAAGGTTCCACCAGAGAGCACTGTTCAATTGTATTGATGGCTTGGCTTTGTTTCGTTTTGGATAACTTCATTTTTTATGGCATCTATGTCTCTATCTCATCCTGCTAGTGTGCTGCTGGTGTGATGCTTGGTGTGATGAACTGGCTGAAAGCAAAACCACTGCGAGTAATATCTTGGGGACCACCAACATAGCCACCTTTTTTCTGTCACCCCTACTGTTTTGTCACCCATGGCACGCCGCCTATTGCCCCTATTTCCACTTTTCTTTACTGGTAGTGTTTTGCTAGTCGCCAACCACCCACATCACCTCATGCTACATGACCTCCCCACGGAGGCATGCTATAATTTAACCACCCACATCACCTCAACACCCGACCTGCCTCTGTGCCTCACAACGGCGGCTGGTCAGCCGTCCGACTGAGACGTGCCCAAAACCGGCCTTAGTATAAAACCCTGCACCCGACTTACCTCTGTGGCTCACAAGCCGCACAACGGCAAGGCTCAAGCCTCACCATGATTTGCACAGAGGAGACAAGTGATCTGCTTCACCGTTCCCAATCTTCTTCTGCTTCACCGTTCCCAATGTTCTTTTACCCTGTTCCTTCATACCAGCAACATGCACTCTTGACACTCGTGCACTCTTCACACTCGTGCACACTTCACACTCGTGCACTCTTGACACTCGTGCACTCTTGACACTCGTGCACTCTCCACACTCGTGCACACTCCACACTCGTGCACTCTTGACACTCGTGCACACTTCACACTCGTGCACTCTTGACACTCGTGCACTCTTGACACTCGTGCACTCTTGACACTCGTGCACTCTTCACGCTCGTGCACTCTTCACACTCGTGCACACTCCACACTCGTGCACTCTTGACACTCGTGCACTCTTGACACTCGTGCACTCTTCACACTCATGCACTCTTGACACTCGTGCACTCTTCACACTCGTGCACTCTTGACACTCGTGCACTCTTGACACTCGTGCACTCTTGACACTCGTGCACTCTTCACACTCATGCACACTTCACACTCGTGCACTCTTGACACTCGTGCACTCTTCACGCTCGTGCACTCTTCACACTCATGCACTCTTCACACTCATGCACTCTTCACACTCGTGCACTCTTCACACTCGTGCACTCTTGACACTCGTGCACTCTCCACACTCGTGCACTCTTCACACTCGTGCACTCTTCACACTCGTGCACTCTTCACACTCGTGCACTCTTGACACTCGTGCACTCTTGACACTCGTGCACTCTTCACACTCGTGCACTCTTGACACTCGTGCACTCTTGACACTCGTGCACTCTTGACACTCGTGCACTCTTGACACTCGTGCACTCTTGACACTCGTGCACTCTTGACACTCGTGCACTCTTGACACTCGTGCACTCTTGACACTCGTGCACACTTGACACTCGTGCACTCTTGACACTCGTGCACTCTTGACACTCGTGCACTCTTCACACTCATGCACTCTCCACACTCGTGCACTCTTGACACTCGTGCACTCTCCACACTCGTGCACTCTTGACACTCGTGCACTCTTCACACTCGTGCACTCTTGACACTCGTGCACTCTCCACACTCGTACACTCTTGACACTCGTGCACTCTTCACGCTCGTGCACACTTCATACTGCTTCTTGCCGACTGCTAATTATAGCGCCTCATCACCCCTGTTTCTGTGTTCTCTGACCCACCCCTCCTACCCCATTCATCACAGGCCATCAAGCGGCCCTTCTCCTCCCTCTCCTCCAACTGGTTGTGTCGCGCAAGTATTTGTTTAACCAACCCCATTCAATGTGTCATCTTTTCAGCCCTTGCACCCTATCTATGTACCGCAGGTAGTCGACCAGGTCTTCTTCTACCCCCCCATCCCACCTGCTGTGTTGCGTAAATGTTTGTTACACCCCATCACTCTGCCAGGGTGGTGAGCGGCTCTTCTTCTACCCCCTCATCCCACTTGGTGTGTTTCGTCAATTTTCGCTGCACCCTGTCTATCTACCACAGGTGGTCAAGCGGCTCTTCTTCTACCCCCTCATCCTGCTCGTCTGCTGGGCATGGGCCACTGCCAACCGCATCCAGAACTTTGTCTCGCCCGAGTCGCCCCACTTTTGGCTCTACGTGCTGCACATCTCCTTCTCGTCCCTGCAGGTGAGAGGACCTTGGTATCGACATGAGACACTGTGGCTCTGTTAATTTGCTATGTAACTTGCTATGTAATTTGCTATGTAACTTTTGCTTTTTAAGCGTGCTGCACACGTCCTTCTCTGCCCTGCAGGGGAGGGGTCACTTCTAGCAGATAAAGGATATGCTGGATGTATAGGAGATATTGGAGGCATTGGAGGTATAGGAGATAAAGAAGATAAAGAAGACATTGGAGGTATAGGAGATAAAGAAGGTATAGTAGTAGTAGATTTAGGAGATAAAGAAGGTGTTGGAGATATAGGAGATAAAGAAGATGTTGGAGATGCCGGCTGTCTGAGGAGTCAGGTTCCGTTGCTTCTGTAAACATTCTCCGTAAGCATGCTCGGTAAAGAGCAAAGCTGCCATTCCTTATCTAAACCAAATAGTCATTCACCAAGGCCGCCTTTAATGTATGTCCCTACACGCTGTCTCAACTGTTAGGTATCATTCCTTAATTTTGTCCCCGCTTGCCTTGTACGGGTGCCACCTTTGGACTGGCTGCGGACGTTCTGTACTCTGCAGGGATTCTTGAACTCACTCGCGTACGGGTTGAACGCCGGAGTACGGCAACAAGTGCGCAGCACCGTGGGGAGGTGAGCCCTCCGCAAGACAACCGCCCAAGCACTGTAGTGACCAGTTTAGTGACCAATGGGTCTAGTACAGTATACTGGTGCTTTGCAAGGAAACGCCCTTTTACAGGGGGGTGGATTAGGAAGATGTTTGCGCTTGGGGATTTTGGGACGTGCGATGGAGGCGTTGGCGTTCGATGTGTGGAGGCCCAAGTCATGAAGGCGTATGACAGCAAGCAAGTGTGCCGCAGCGTGGAAGGGTGAAGGGGCTTGACAAACGTAGTTACGATACCAGCATAAGTAACCCAGGCGTGATGCGGCGAGGGCGCCTGGGGGGTTTCAGGGATGTGTGCTAGAGTGTGCACTTAGAGTGGCATACGACAGGAAGTAAAGCTGTCGGCGGTAAATTGGCATACCATGGAAGTGCCAAGTGCCATGGAGCGTCAAGAGTGGGAAGCCGAGTGAAAAGAGGAGATCAGGGGTGCATCATGCGCTAGACCTATCAGCATTCGGGTTGTGCGGCAGCTACGATCGTGCGGGGTGGAGTTTCATGCCTGCCTAGGTCCATGCTTTGCTCGTACAATAAGCGACGTGCCTAATTTCATAGTAGTGCTTGTACTATGTGCTTCACACCATGCTTATTATAATCCACACCTAATTTCAAACCATGATTATGCTATGTAGTATGTGTTGCGTTCAGCATGCCCCTTCCCTCCAACATGCTTCGCCCCTCCAGTAGTCAGAATGGCTAATGCCTCGCCTCGCCTCGCCTCGCCTCGCCTCGCCTCGCCTCGCCTCGCCTCGCCTCGCCTCGCCTCGCCTCGCCTCGCCTCGCCTCGCCTCGCCTCGCCTCGCCTCGCCTCGCCTCGCCTCGCCTCGCCTCGCCTCGCCTCGCCTCGCCTCGCCTCGCCTCGCCTCGCCTCGCCTCGCCACGCCACGCCACGCCACGCCACGCCACGCCACGCCCACGCCCACGCCCACGCCCATGCCCATGCCCGTGCATGTGCCTGTGCCCATATTTGCATGCAACGTGGGCCCCATATGATCGCCCGCTCGACCGCCTTGCCCACACCCTTCATCTTGCGCATGGCACCACCTTGCCCACGCCCTTCGCTTTGGAGACGCACGAACCTTGCACACGGCACCGCCTTGTCCTTGCCCTTTATCTTGCACACGGCACCGCCCTGTCCTTGCCCTTCATCTTGCACACGGCACCGCCCTGTCCTTGCCCTTCATCTTGCACACGGCACCGCCCTGTCCTTGCCCTTCATCTTGCACACGGCACCGCCCTGTCCTTGCCCTTCATCTTGCACACGGCACCGCCCTGTTCTTGCCCTTCATCTTGCACACGGCACCGCCCTGTCCTTGCCCTTCATCTTGCACACGGCACCGCCCTGTCCTTGCATGCCCCCCACCTGGCAAACACCACCCCTGTTGCACACGTTTGTGTTGACAGGCTGTTTGGCTCGCGACCGCCGGACAGCGATTTCTCTACGGTGCAAGGGGACGAGGGGGAGGTGGCGGACGAGGACGAGCAAGAAGAACAAGAGGAGCCTCTCTCTGTAGACGAGGAAAGCCAGCCAATGAGTCCCTACTCGAGGGCGAGGGTGACCGGGCACCAGCACTCGATGATGATGATGAGCAGCTTGCGACCCGGGGATAGCCCAGGTGAGTTGTTTTGCAATTAGCCGAGTACAGAATCTGGAACCATCATAGCCCAGGTGAGGCCTTAATGCTGCCACTATCCTAGCCCAGGTGAGGCCTTAATGCTGCCACTATCATAGCCCAGGTGAGGCCTTAATGCTGCCACTATCCTAGCCTAGGTGAGGCCTTATTGCTGCAACTAGCCGAATAAGGAGTGCAGAACCATCCTAGCCCATGTGAGGCCTCGCTATCGCATAGCCGAATAAGCGCTTCATAACGACGATTGCCCAGGCGAGAGTGCTGAGCTCGTCGGATAGCCCAGAAGTATCAGAGCCCAGGAAGAAAGTGTATGCAGCAAAGAGCCAATGATAGCCAACTATAACGGTGTTGCGTGCAACGTGTTCGTGACGCGACTTCGAACGCAAGCATGCGCTTGCGTCGTTTTATGATGCGTGATTAGAAAGGACGTTTCCTGGGACTGCTTGTTGTCTGGGATATGAAAGAAGCCGCAATGTTGATTGGCCAGCCTTGAAGAATCAAAGCGTATTGAAGCCTGGTTATGGTTCTCTATCCTCGCAGACATGGAGCGGGGGAGGGATACGTCGCAGCTGGCATCGCACAACTCCCGTCCGCCCGGCCTTGACCACGGTGCGCGTCCACATCGCATGCATATGCCACTGTACTAGCATCGTATCTTTCATATGAATATCACTTGGCTAATATAAATAATCACTTGCCGGATCAATATACCATTATGAACATCACTTGGCTACCATATACGCTACCTTGCTGGGCCACGTGACCATGCTGGACCATGCGACCATGCTGGACCACGCGACCATGCTGGACCACGGCGCGCCACCCCATCCATCGTCTTGGCCTTAGCCAGTTCACACGCTTATATGGGGACTTAGTGAACCCACACCTAGTCCTCTGTAATTTCTTTATTCATTCATTAGTCCTCTGCAAGTAGGTAGATAGGCGCCCCCAAACATAGTCCTGCAAAGTAGATAGATAGGCACCCCACGTGGCCACGGTACATGATATTTTGTATACCCTATCATGATTGCTGCGCGACGTGCTGTGACTTGCTTTTGCCGCCATGCATTCTACAGGACCCGCTCATATGCATAGTCTCATCGCCCATAGGCATAGTTAGCTGACGTTTGTGAGTCATAACAGCTTCTAGCCAATGACATTTCACAATCGACACCCAGTCGTAGGCGTCAGCCACGAACCAACACATGAAAGTTGTCCGCGAGAAGAATGTATTCAACTCGCGTGGCTTCACATGGTCATAACCTAAAATTAGCCAGCCTGAATTAAGTAAGTAATCAATTAAGTACTCCATTAATTTAGTAGGCGCAATACCTTGGGGTAATGTGGAGCACGTGTAGTGCCTTGCATCCCTGTGTGTTGCGCAACGGGAAGAGGGTCTGTCAGCCTTGCCTCCCCGCTCGACTCTTCTTCTATGAAGAGCACCACCGGTTGGGGTGGTTGGGGTTGGGGGAAACTCCTCCTGTGCTCTTGACTCACGGTGACGTCTCCCTCCTTTGGCTCCCTTCCATCCCTATCCACGCGATCGCCTCAGCTGGCCGTGTCCTGCAATTGGGATGAGAGTTTGCTTTGCCATATGTATGTCTTCCGAATCCCATCTCGCTCTAATGCCTGCTGCTGCCATTCCAACGACTTGCAAGGGTAGCCTTTGCTAGGCCAAGTGACCCTAAACCTAGTCATGTGCTAGTTGTAGTATACAGATAGGCGTCCCCAAACCTTATCATCTGAAAGTTGGTAGGGTAGCCTTTGGTAGGGGTCAAACAAACCTCTAAAAGTAAGCTCCTGCTGTTTTGGAAGGGGCTGGGTTGCGAAAATGTTGTGCTGCCACTGCCGTCGCCGACATGTGGCTCATTTCTCCTGCCTGTTGGATTGTTTTCGCTGCTGCTGCCTCTACTGGTGTGTGCTTGACGCTTGGTTGCTGCAATGCAGGGCATGCGACCCGCGCCAAGGGCCGCGACGTCTACACGCACCTGCACGAACACGTGGCGCTCGGGTCAGAGGACAGCGTAGACAGCGACGACATGCACCAGGGGGGCCATGAGGACGCGGGGGACTTGGGGGCGTCGGCACCGGGGCATGTGCACGTGACCGCGGCGCCCTGGGGGCATGCGCAGTCGCCCAGGGAACCTCGGAGTAACGGGGTGTAGCATCAAAGCTACCTCAGCAAGTGTAACATCAATGAACATTATGGGATGAGCATTCCATAATGTAGCAAGTAACATTATGTAACGTTATCATGTCGCAAGGCAGCCACTGCTCTATTCCTGAGATATATTCATTGAAAATATGTTACGGGAATGAGACAGCTCATTCCCTCATTCGCTCATGTCATGGTATATACTGTGACAGCGCGGGTGCCTGAAGCGAAAGGGCCAACCTTCTGGGCATCTGGGTGGTGTGCACCAAGGTCCTGGTTCCTGAAAAATCCAGCAGTTAAGTACCGTGGGACAAAGGAGTAGATATAAATACAGAGTCTCTCCCCATTCTTTCGATGACGCACATTGCGCATCACCAATAAAAGGCCGAAGTCTTGGAGCCCTCATGGAAATGGGATCGATATGGAGGGAGCTCAGTGGGTGGACAATGGGCAAGGACAAGTGGTTTGGTGGCCTTCACCCTAGACACGCATGCGCCTAATCTGCCACACCGCCACCAAGCAAGCCTTATATCTGTCAGCAACGTGGCATTAATTTGTACCATGAGGTATTGCGAGATCAAGAAGTTACGGTGTTGGTAGTAACTGCATGCAAGGTTAAGCACGGATTGAGGACTCACAATTAATTCATTAATTAATTAATTAATAGACACGTGACTGCGTCACGTGAGCATAAGTCCTCGGTGGGAGGGGAACATGGGATCGATGGAATGGATGATGTAAGTGACTCACAAGCCTTGGAGTTTGGGCTCACAAGCCTTGGAGCTTGGGCTGGACTGCCTGGCGCTCGAGGCTCGGGCGGTTGGTCTAGAAATCAGCCCCAGAACGGCGGCCCTGGCCCTCGGCATGGCAGGGCCCCCACCCACACTCCGCCTCTTAGACGACACTGAGGTCAACTACCCTACTTCAGGCAGCTTCAAGCTGCTCGGCAGTTGGCTGCCCGACTGCGAGGACGACCTGACGACACGGATCGGCGTGGCGTGGGCGCAACTCCATGACCACCACCGCTGGTAAAGCAACGTACCCCGCCCTACCCCGGATCGCCAAGCTTGACCTCTTCCAGGTCGTCATTCTGACGATCCTAACCTACGGCGCCGAGACCTGGACACTGACGCAGGAGCTGGAGCAACGACTCGACGGCAACGTCACCAAGATGCTGCGCAAGGCCCTTAACATCCCCTTTGGTTTGCACATTAGTAATGAGGATTTGTACGCTGATTTGCCCTATGTTTCCCCCATTCTTAGGCACAGGCGCCTGGGCCTAGCCGGGCACCTGGCCCGCACAGATCAGGTAGACACATCAGATAGACTAGCTGGCACCAAGCCCGCCCAGCCTGGGCGATATGTCCTCACCTGGCGTGCCCCAGGCCGCGCGCGGCAGGGCCGCCACCCGTGGACGTTTCGTGATAGACTTGGCATGGACATTTGCTACACTAGACGTGACGGGCTCACACCCGGGCAGCCTCCTGGTTTCTGATCAGACACTCCGCAAAGGTGAAAACCTTTGCGTTCAGTGCCAGGCCGCGGAAAACGCGGAAAACGCGATCTGCAAATGAATCCGACCGGAATCGAACTGGGGACCTCTCGCACCAATTTTGCTGACTATAGGACGGACGTCTCCGGATACCATGGCATCGCCAACTTACACCTACAGTCATCCGCAAAAGTTCTCCTGTCCGGGGAGTGATGCAAGCCTTTCGGATTTGGTACTAGATAAATCACTCGAGATCTGTGTGTAGGAGTACTACACACGTGTCTGCACGCGAGACTTGTTCAGTCTCGCACCGTGAGACGGGCTGAACACGGCTGAATCCTTCTTTTTAGTAGAAGGGGGCGTAGCCGGTACTATCGAAATCAGCCAAGCGTATATTCTGATCAGACACTCCGCAAAGGTGAAAACCTTTGCGTTCAGTGCCAGGCCGCGGAAAACGCGGAAAACGCGATCTGCAAATGAATCCGACCGGAATCGAACTGGGGACCTCTCGCACCAATTTTGCTGACTATAGGACGGACGTCTCCGGATACCATGGCATCGCCAACTTACACCTACAGTCATCCGCAAAAGTTCTCCTGTCCGGGGAGTGATGCAAGCCTTTCGGATTTGGTACTAGATAAATCACTCGAGATCTGTGTGTAGGAGTACTACACACGTGTCTGCACGCGAGACTTGTTCAGTCTCGCACCGTGAGACGGGCTGAACACGGCTGAATCCTTCTTTTTAGTAGAAGGGGGCGTAGCCGGTACTATCGAAATCAGCCAAGCGTATATTCTGATCAGACACTCCGCAAAGGTGAAAACCTTTGCGTTCAGTGCCAGGCCGCGGAAAACGCGGAAAACGCGATCTGCAAATGAATCCGACCGGAATCGAACTGGGGACCTCTCGCACCAATTTTGCTGACTATAGGACGGACGTCTCCGGATACCATGGCATCGCCAACTTACACCTACAGTCATCCGCAAAAGTTCTCCTGTCCGGGGAGTGATGCAAGCCTTTCGGATTTGGTACTAGATAAATCACTCGAGATCTGTGTGTAGGAGTACTACACACGTGTCTGCACGCGAGACTTGTTCAGTCTCGCACCGTGAGACGGGCTGAACACGGCTGAATCCTTCTTTTTAGTAGAAGGGGGCGTAGCCGGTACTATCGAAATCAGCCAAGCGTATATTCTGATCAGACACTTCGCAAAGGTGAAAACCTTTGCGTTCAGTGCCAGGCCGCGGAAAACGCGGAAAACGCGATCTGCAAATGAATCCGACCGGAATCGAACTGGGGACCTCTCGCACCAATTTTGCTGACTATAGGACTCCTGGTTTGTCTGTAATATGGAGGCAGACAGGCTCGCCAGGATAGATGGCAAGTAGTGATGAAGGAGACCACCCCCAAGTCTGTGGGGGCTCCGCGTGCATGTGACCGCGTATGGCATTCATAGCGATTCGGGCCGCAGTGCCCACACCCCTGTAAGTAGGACCTAGATAGCTTGCACCATCCATTCCATCCCATGTTCCCCTCCCACTGAGGACTTATGCTCACGTGACGCAGTCACGTGTCTATTAATTAATTAATTAATGGAGGCAGATGGTACGAAATTCTCTCTCCCGTCTTTGGACTGCCATGCAGGACAAGACGCGGTGGAAGAAGATTGTCAAGGCGCACACGCCAGCCCCTGTGGGCAAGCCGCCTCCCCCCAAGAGGAGGAGCCGTTTTGATGAGTAGCGTAGATAGGCTTTTTCTAGAATAGATATAGCTTAGAGTTAGGTTAGTTCGATTACGCGGCTTCCTCCACACCACCCATCCAACCTGGAATATGTGCTACATGATCTCCCAACGGAGACATGTTATAATTTAATTTAATTTAATTTAATGGTACGCAAGGATAGATGGCAAGTAGTGATGAAGGAGACCACCCCCAAGTCTGCGGGGGCTCCGCGTGCATGTGACCGCGTATGGCATTCATAGCGATTCAGGCCGTGGTGCCTACAACCCTGTAACTAGGACCTAGACAGCTTACACCATCCATTCCATTCCATGTTCCCCTCCCACAGAGGACTTATGCTCACGTGACGCAGTCACGTGTCTATTAATTAATTAATTAAGCCTTGGAGTACTAGTTGATATCATAATGCCATCTGACTACACGTAGACTGCGTCATGTGACCAAACACAATCCTAAATGAAATGGGTGGTGTCGATCCTGAATGGGTGCCTATCCAACCTCTAGTTGTGGTTTTGCAGGCGTCCCACCCCAAACCGCTAGTTTTACCATATTTGGTCTCACGCGTCACCCCCACCGATTGCCTGTAGGTTGTCTCTAATTCATGACCATACGTCTTTGCGAGTCATCAGCCTCCAGATCACAGATATGCTCGGCAGCTGGCTCCCCTAGCTACTGCGAAGACGAACTATTTTTCCTGTAATTATTTTTCTAATCAGATTAGCATAGCACTCCATGGCATTAATTAATTAATTAATTAATAGACACGTGACTGCGTCACGTGAGCATAAGTCCTCAGTGGGAGGGGAACATGGGATGGAATGGATGGTATAAGCTATCTAGGTCCTAGTTACAGGGGTGTGGGCACCGCGGCCCGAATCGCTATGAATGCCATACTTGGTCACACGCGGAGCCCCCACAGGCTTGGGGGTGGTCTCCTTCATCACTACTTGCCATCTATCCTTGCGCACCATCTGCCTCCATATTACAGACAAACCAGGAGGCTGCCCGGGGGTGAGCCCGTCACGTCTAGTGTAGCACATGTCCATGCCGAGTCTATCACGAAAAGTCCACGGGTGGCGGCCCTGCCGCGCGCGGCCGGGGGCACGCCAGGTGAGGACATATCGCCCAGGCTGGGCGGGCTTGGTGCCAGCTAGTCTATCTGATGTATCTACCTGATCTGTGCGGGCCAGGTGCCCGGCTAGGCCCAGGCGCCTGTGCCTAATAATGTGGGAAACATAGGGCAAATCAGCGTACAAATCCTCATTACTAATGTGCAAACCAAAGGGGATGTTAAGGGCCTTGCGCAGCATCTTGGTGACGGCGCCGTCGAGTCGTTGCTCCAGCTCCTGCATCAGTGTCCACGTCTCGGCGCCGTAGGTCAGGATCGTCAGAATGACGACCTTGAAGAGGTCACGCTTGACGATCCGGGGTAGGGCGGGGTTGCTCCACCAGCGGCGGTGGTCATGGAGGTGCGCCCACGCCATGCCGATCCGTGTCGTCATGTCGTCCTCGCAGTCAGGAAGCCAACTGCCGAGCAGCTTGAAGCGGCCTGAAGTAGGGTAGTTGACCTCGGCATCGTCTAAGAGGCGGAGTGTGGGTGGGGGCCCTGCCATGCCGAGGGCCAGGGCCTCCGTTTTGGGGCTGATTTCTAGACCAACCGCCCGAGCCTCGAGCGCCAGGCAGTCCAGCCAAAGTTGGGCAGACTCCGGCTTCTCGATGAGCGTGATGTCGTCGGCATAAAGGAGGTCAGCTAGTAAATTCTGCTTGTTAGTCGGCCCCCCTTCCCCAAGCTCGTTCGTGATCGCTAGGGCAGGGGCACGGCCTGCAATGCTAGCAAAGCGAGCACGTGCCTGGCGCATAACATAATCCACTACAATAATAAACAGGTACGGCGACAGGACGCAACCCTGCCAGACGCCGGTCTGCAGTGGGCAGGGCGGGGTTATGCCGTGCTGAGTGCGCACCGAAGTGGTGGACCCCTCATACAGCGTGCGGATGACGGTCCACTCCATGGCATGCCCATGCGCATGACACGCAAGTACTTTACTTAGCTACTGCGAATACGAAATGAAGACCCGGATGGGTTCAATTTGGTCACTCGCATGTGGGGGAAACTCGGCGAGTGCTGCCGCTGTTCGCTGGTGGAGCAACTCCGCGCGCTGCCCCGTGCCGTTAAGCCTGTTCAAGGTTGTCATCTAGAACGTCCTGACCTCATACCGCGCGGGGGCGTGGACGCTGACGAATGCAGGAGATCGAGGGAGGCTCGCATCAACAGTGCCAACACCAAGCTGCTACGCAGAGCGGGGCTCGCATCAACAGTGCCATCGCCAAGCTGCTATGCAGAGAGCTGAATGTTACTATGAATAGCCAGCAGACTGGCAATAGACATGCGTACGTCGCAGGCCTAGCCAATCAGGAATGCCAGCTCCCGTGGTCTCTCAGGAGCTAAAGGACGTGGGGCCTCGAACTCCTTCTGGCTGATGGTCGCGGCAGGGCGCTCACCCCGGGCCAGGGGCGGCAGGGTGCCCAATGTGAAGTCCGCGGTGATGCACCTGTAACAAGCCAGATAACGCATGAAGACAGACGCAAACATAGCAATTAGGACGAGAAACAGCTCATACATGCAACTCCGGTCAATGAAAGCAACGCCGCATGGATAGGGCACTGACAAGTTATTGTGGTGCCACAAGGCATGCACATGCACTTGATCGGTGACATGACGGCCCCAACTGGCCTGCCTTTCTGCCATGAAAGACGTCTGTCTTCCAAGCAACTCTAGGCCAAAGCCCTAGTGTGCCACACAGTCGATAAGTGTGCACATATCCACATAAAGTTGATTACGATATCAAGACATATGCTGTGCCGGTGTTGAAATATGAAAGAGGGTTTGGGGTTGAATTGGGTTTGCAAGTAGCTCGAATGTGCCCCAAACTATCTCTGTCTACAGGGTTTGATGCGAGCTCGCTCGGAGTGTGAGGCATGCAGGCTGGGATGCCTGGGTCTCGGAACCCTAGCCTACTAGTGTGACCCACACTACACAGTAACGTTGGACGGTGTACAACGCGGTCCACGCTAGAGTTGCGTGTAGGGATCCATTTGTTAGAGTGACCCATGACCCCTGTACAGGTGACTGCCCGTGGACAGCCCAGGGGACTGCACATGGCCCATGTACAGGTGACAGCCCAACTGCCTCAGCTTGAGGTCGTCTCTTAGGAGGTCGTTGTATACAGCGCTATAGTATTGGCCACCTTTCCCCGCTTGATGAGATCCATGTGCGCATCGAGGCGTGACTGAGACACAGATGCTAAAAACCAGGCACTTTAGGCTAGCACCAAGGTGCGAACAACGCATGCAGGTAGTCACCAAGCTACGACGGGTTCGTGAGGCAACCCCCCAATAGGAGTTTGGGTGCGATAATGTTGTACAAACTGATGGCTGAGTGCCATCAGGACCTTCTCGATTCCACCATGAGCCATGGGCTTGTACAAAAGTGAGAAACAAGCCCCGAGATGCTGAATACGAATTTGGGAAGTAAAGCTGGAAGTACTGAATTTTAGGGTTGAATTTTATTTTCAGTATTTACAAAATATAATAAGGGTTGACGAGCAGCAATAGAACAACCAATCTTGACTGACCTAAAATAAAACGACCAAGCTTTCTTGCAAGGATTGAATGCCAGGGCTCTTCGTAAAGAGAAACAAAAATAGGAAAACATTTCGTTAAGTCAACTTACCTATGGTCTGAGAAGAGCGTCTTGTCAAAGTCCGCTTGTGGACCCCATATCTCCCACTCCCTCACCCCTTGTTGTTGCCATCCCTTGCAAGAACGGTCACTTTTCCGGATAAGGAAGTTATCATAGTGGCCGCTCAGTCCCAAGTTTGTGGACAGGTAGCATGGTATGACGGTCTCCCAGGGGCTACCTGTCAGCACCTGAAAATGGGCACATCAAAACGTGAAAAGGCAGGCACAAAATCACGGGGGGCCAATCACGTGAAAAGGCGAGCACAAAATCATTCAGTCATGGGCCCTTAAATGAAAGAAACCAAACATAACATCCAGCTTTGAATGTATGATATTGTGAGAGATCTCAACAGGCACTGTGAAAGGAATGCCCCTAAGAAGAATTTCTGGCCCATACCGGCGTAAATATGCATTTGTAATTAATTAGCAGCCACAATTGCCATTATCTAGACTTTACAATCGATTTATGGCGCTTACCATAAGCCATCTCAAGGCTCCCACTTCTATCAACAGACATTTATGCACTTGCCATACATTTGTCCTGTAGCTGATATATCTATCCACTTGTCACGACACATAAGTTTAGATATCAAAGCAGCACTACTCTTATTTGAAGTGCAATATGTACTGGTAGCCCTATATTTTCAGTGAAGCTTGTTCCTGTTTTGCTGCTGTGTTGCGTGTCTCAATCCCATTACTTATCATTTTCAATTAATAGCAGCATACTAATATATATACTATTACATATATTAGTATAATGCTATATATACTAATACATATGAGGTACCTGCTGTTCGACGAAGGCCAGAGTCTCCCTGCTCAACCCCCAGTTGAAGCCCCCGCAGATAACCACCAGTGGCTGGGCACCGCGGCCTTCATATGGCATCGTAACGCGGGTCGCTACCGACTTAAGCTCGCCCTTATCCTGGATCAGCGCTCGGGTAGCTGCGGCAGGCCGATGGTCCACCAACCCCCCACAGGCACAATCAACCAGATCCACCACCAACCGTGTGACCCTAGGAACAACAGGTGTCACAGGAGCGATTCCCATTCATGAATCCTTTTCATGACAGCTAGTAGCAGCAGGGACCCAGCATTTGCGTTAAACTTCTGAAATAAATGTGTCTGTCGATCTTAGTTTGCGCTTCTCAAAAGCGCGGGCAGAACAATGCAAGCGATGCTCGCTTTCCAGGAACCCCGAATATGACCGGGTGCAACAGGCTCGTTTTCTGTTCTACTTAACTTTAAGCCTCAGATTGTGGGATCAAATTTTACCAAAACAATACCTGATTATCCGAAGCTTTGTTGCTTTCGCACTGCCCAAAACTGCAATGTGATACTGTATGCCTGAAGGCCGAGCCCGAAAGAGGAATAAACTGTCGTCGGTGCTGCTTCTTCCTAATATGCCTAGGTGGTTAACTGACTAGACAGAAAACAAGTCGGGCAATAGCACTGCCATAGACCTCCTGTGCGTGTTCATGCAACGTTGACATTTCATGGCAAGAAGCTGCAAGGGGTGCAGTGCTACGCCAGGGATGTATCGCCCAGACCAACACGCAGAGCAATGAGCATTGTCATGAATCGTTGGCAGTTGGCGCGATTTAATCTTATCATCAAACAGCCACCAAACCAATGTATGGCAACCCTACATGGTGGCTAGCGAATCAAACTGCATACTAAGACATTAAACGACAATGATGAATTTTCCGTGGCCAACTGGTCGAACCCATGCTCTCGATGCCAAAGTATCCAATTGTGTAAGTGACTTCCAGTCGTGTATTGAACAACACAGAGTGAGTTGGGTGCAATATAAGGGTCATAGTGCGCGCAATGCTTGCGGCTTGCACCGCACTTAGCCCTTCTAGATAGTGACCCACCAGTTATAATCCTCTCATCGTCATTTAAAGGAGGCAGATGGCAGCTGATGATGACGAGCTCTTGACGCCCCGGTGCATCTGGGTCAACAATTTTGACCTCGGCGCAGTACGCCCACCTATGATCGGGTGAAGTGCCCCGCGGCTCCTGCGCCTCAAAGCAACGTTTTCAATAGGAAGTAATAGGAAGTCAATCCTTTGGCGCATCAATGCGAGAATCTTGTGATGCCGGCGTAGAACGCCCACCCGTCCTCTGGTGAGATTACTTGCGGCTCCTGCGCCTGCAAGCAGGAGTTGAAGACGACATATGTCGCCATGGTTACTGCTGGTGATGTCGTGCAAGCACGAGTATGAAGCACGATGCGTCATCTCACCCCCACCTCCCTCCTTTGGCCCTCCTCTTTTATCTTGACGACAAGCAGCAAACATAAGGTTCGTCATGTTTAGGTGCATGAGTATGAAGCACCCTGCGTCACATCGGCCCCTCCTCCCTCTGTTCGCCCTTCTCCCTCTTATCTTGCTAATAGGCCGTATAGTATAGCTGATAAGCCGTAGAGCAGTAAGAAAAGATAGCGGAATCTTCTGCCCTCCTCCCTTTAATCTCGCACCTTGCTGGGTATCCCTACGCCGTCATGACAATTTTCTTCCCTGGCTATCCATGCATTCGCTAAATGCCTAGTCATCCCCCCAATCAGCGCGAGCTTGGCGCAGGCACATTTCTGACAATGTACTACTACTACCACAATATACTACAATATAGTAGTACAACAATATACTACAATATAGTATAATATATTGCGATATCCTACAATATACTACAACATAGTAGTACTACAATATACTAGTACTACTCAAACAATACACAAATGTTTGATGGTACACTATCTTGCTGGCAGTATACTGCAATAGAACATGGTTTATAACTTAATGTTGTCTATGACAGCCTTAAACAGGTGTCAGGGTAGCTGTACAATTTTCTCTCGGTATACACCCTCCGCATCGTTAGTTTTAATTATAGTTATCAATTCTGGACGGTAACCACCTGAAAATGCTAAATAAAACGAGAAAAATTCAAATATTTCATTCCCGAGTGTGCTCTACTGTGTGTTTAATAGCTTCCAAACAAAAAAAGAAAGTGTAACTAAATATTCTTTGACTGTAAAAAGTGCTTCTTTATCTGTAAAAAAAAAAGAAATATAAAATCTTTGGCTGACAAATGTGCTTTACTGGAGGTAACAACAGTGCTGCCGGCTGGGTTATACCAATTACCAAACAAACAAAGAACTATTAAATCTTACAGTCAGTTCAACGGTTGTTCGGTAAACAAACATACAAACAAACTAGCTAAACCTTGATTAAATGAGCGGGCCCTGTAAGTAGCCGAGATGTTTAGGCTGACACACGGATTCCGGCCTGCGTGCCGAGTACTGCCCACCGTGGCTGAGCGGGACACCTCAATACCCATACGGTACTGAGGTGTCGAGTGGACCGACAGTTCAGTGCCAGTTATAGTGCCTATAGCATAGTGTCCTGTCGGTACCGGATATCCGGTGCCGACAGGACGTTGTGATGGGTGATGTGGTCGTATGGCATTGGATTGTCCAGTTGTCCGTCTCTAGCAGCTTCCAGCCGTAGGTGTGCAGTCGGCATTTAGGCGTAGCGTGCTTGGGGATTGGGCTCACGATCACGGCTGTCCATTGCTCCGTTTTCCATTCTGAGCCTCGCTTTCTTTCTCATTTCTCTCCGCCTACGTATTATTCACATAATGCAAAGCTACATTCATTCATCGTTGTGCGCGTAGTCCCAACTCCTGTAGTACTTCCAACCAGTAACACGTAATTATCTAATCGTGAAGGGCCTTTCGGCTGAACTGAATCAAAACTAACCATGCGGACGGTACAAGCTAACGAGCAAAGTCCACAGAGAATAAATCTCGTGCAAATTATGTTGGATCACAGTTACAGATAAGATCTCTATGTTGGATAAGATAGCTAGTCATATACATACTCCTCTGCGTGCTTATCCTTATCATGGCTACTAATCATCTTTAAACTGACCACAGGTACATGGACCTGTCCACTGTCTCTCGCTCTAAGTCAATCAGCCAGGTCCTCGGAATCTGCTGCACACTGTCTCATGCAAACTGCGACCTGGGCAGGGTAGCTAGCTAGCTAGTACTCTGTGACATACTCTGTGACATGTGTTGGTGCTTCTTGCGCTACCTTGGCTCCCTAATATCTGGATCGCTGCGCACGCAAGGACTGGCAAAAGATGAAAGCCACTAGGAGTGCGCGCTTATTAATGAATTCGATCACATATACACTACTACAGGACATCGATCGTGCAGACACTCGCCTGGGTTGAGCCATATGGCAGGGGAGCAATTAGTTGCAGACTGTGCACGTCGACTGCCAAGGGCACATAGAGTCGAAGGCGAATCCCTTCATTCGTACCCTGTCCGCCACAGTGCAAAATAAAATCATCAAAATATTTCAAATAGAATCAAAATAATGATGATAAGTCAAAGCCCTTCATCCGCAACCTGTTCGTCCGCACCAGGCAGGAGTTCAGCGAGCAAAATAAATCAAGTCCCAGTCCAATCACACAGCATCTGTCAGAGGGCATGAATACTGGATGATGTCAGCGATGCTCGTGAAAACACAATGTAGGGGGCTTCTGAGACAGAGAATGCTTTCAAATAAAGGGTTTTCCGGAGTGAAAATTTGCTGTGCGAAGATAAGCTGAAGTAACAAGTCCTAGTCCCTAACGTGTTATAGTCCTAAGAAAGTCAGCTTGGTTGAAGCTGCTGGGCCCAGAATATTGCGCCTCAGTTGCAGCACTCGTTTGAAGCCCATGCAGGAGGTATGGAAGCATAAACTAGAGCAACTTCGCTCAGTGGGTTTCCTCCGCTGGCAAAACCTGATCGATGTCAAACTAACAGCTGTCACTTGTACTACATGCACAAGTGAAAATAAAATCAAACAAGATGGATATGGGTGTAGAAGCTAAAATAGGTAATGCAATCAGGCACAGTCACTACAAGTAATTAGAGAAAGGGAAAAAAATTAACTTCCGTTATAGTGATCTAGACGTTTCTGAAACGTAAATGCTCCTTACTAGCACCTGAGTCTCACCTTAAGTGGGATGTTCAGGTACTGGAAGGGTTTCTAGCACAAATTCCGGATGTTCACGTACTAGAAACCCTTGTTTCTGCCGTTGGCTTATGGGCATTCCATTGTACTGACTAACCATGATCAGAAACCTTTGTTTAGCAAAACAAAATTGCGCTAACAAAAAAACAACAATAACACTATTAATACTACTGATAAGTATTACTAGATACTGTTCATAATCTGTGCTCTAAGGATACATTGACAGTCCCACTTGGCCCAGTGCCTGTTCACGTACCACCACTTGGTCGTGCTAGCCCCTGCGTGGATCTCTATTCCCCCAAGTTGCAGGAAGCATCATTCGGAAGGGCTAGTCATGGCAAGTCATTCGTAATCTATACTCCCACGATGCACGAACCATTGTTTGGTAAGCCCTGGGGTCAGGTATGCCTCTAAGTTTCACGGCCTGTACTGCCCCCAACTTGCAGGCCAGCAATTACGGCACTCATAATTAGTTATACAAACATTTCTGTTATGCAAATTAATAGAGTGCGATTATGACGCAGCCCCCTGACTCCCCCATCGCCCCCGATCCAGCCTGCCTGCAGTGCGGGTAACTATAACATGATCAGTGCTTGAATGTCGACGAAAGAAGGAACAAAACATGGCAGAAGAAGCAGAGTTACCGCTTTGCAAGGCAGCCCTACACGCACCTTGTGGTTGCCTGTTCTCCACACAAAGGCACAACGCTCGTTGTCGACTGCGGCATTGACCTTCCCCTGTGCACTCCTGCATTCCCAGACTTCTTGCGTTACACTCTGGAGGCATGCTCGGATCAGCCCCGCGTTGTCCAAGTTCACTCCCTGCGTAGCACAAAACATATGCAATGAAGCATGCAAACGCACACATGCATAACATGCAGACAAGTAAGATACGTCCCCGAGATATGAGTAGCAGTTATTAGTAGTTTAGTGGTATTTGAGATGTTCAGCAGTTTATCAAACAGCTAGGAATTAATATAGTAGTCCATCGATAATGGGTGAACCAAGGCAATGCGCGAAGGCACGAGTGAAGGCGAAGCAACAGCAACAGCAACAGCAACAATGATGAATAATATCGATTTGCCTCCCATTCTCGGCCTTCAATGAGAGAAGTATACCAATGGTGACCACGATAGTGAACTGCCTGTGGACACAGATCCATGCACCACTCATAAATAAGATAACGGCAGGCTCGAGCTACCATGGTCCGGATTCTCCAGATGTGTGGCCTGCGCTGGTTGTCTCATGGATAAATAGCTGCTAAGACAGTGTCAATAAGCAAGGATGGTGGCATTGAGAGGGCTAGATGGACAACACGACTAAAGCGGTAATGGTGATTAAAAATAGGGATGAAAAGCATCCTCAGCCAGTGACAGAAAAAGGTGCATGGTAGGCTGAGGCCATCAATAAACACGTTTACTTTACGATAGCGTTCATGGCAGTAAAATTGGCGACATGACAGCACCCTACGTTGCTGCAAACAATCGATTTGAGCTAAATCCTCTAGAAGAAACAAAATAAAGCTCATCACAGCCAGCATTCAAAATTTCCAGTATTAAGACTTCCATATGGCTAGTACTTGTGACGATCCTTATTTACCCAAAAACACGGAAGGAAATCGACTTTGCCAGTCGTTAAGGTCATTCTGTACAGGCATCCAATCTATTTTTGTCATGTGATCTTACATTTAAAGTGTGAATATCGATTTATACAAATACCTGCAATGCGACAAATCCAATGGGTGTCCCACATCAAGAGTATAGGCGCGGGTGTCATTCCGTCGCAGGTATTAGTAGTGAGTTGAGTAATGTGTTGCAGGGATTACAGAGGCTGGTAAGAGCGGAGCGACCTGCTTAATGTACATCTCAAACGATTGAAGCTGCGACTATCAATACTACTATAACAGGACCTGCAACGCAACGATGTCCGCGCCAGACTTGACGATGCACGATACCACGTTTTGGCATTTCTCGTATGAATTGTTGCCCCCTTGGCTGATGACCTGCGTAACGTTGAACGAGGCGACGCGGAGCTGCCCGTTCTTGAGACGGTACCGGAAGTCCTGCCGCCTCTGACCTCTGGCATCCGGGCCTGTACAGAATACAAAAAGTAGCAGTATTAGACATTTAGCATAAACGATGAGAAAGACTTGAAAGCATTATGAACAATATGCTACTGTGATAGTTATTATTATTATCATTATCAATATTACTATTATGTGTTGCCGCCACTGACTTGTGGCATCGGTACCTGCACAGAGGCAATAATTAGCAGCATTGGAACATGCAATGCATATGAATAGCATGCATGATGCATCACAATATTCTACTACTGTGCATGGCATGTTCCTATTGACCGTGTAACGATCAGTAGCATTTGATAGCATAGGCCATGGATAAGACTCACAAACACCGCTGCCGATATGTGTATGTTATGGATTACTTATAGCATATTTACTCATAGTCATATGTAAATTTTGACTATCTCGCGCTATATTATCTTTAACAACCAGCTGTTACGGCTAGAAACGGATATAGCACTAGCAGTGGCACTGGCCCTGTTATGCCAGCACATGTCATGGCCTAAAATAGGTCAGGTGTCATATATATCCATCCGGGCTTCCACATAGGTGCAACCCCTTCTACGGCTTGGCAAGAGGGGTGGATTGGCTGTGAAAATGCCGCTCGCTCTCTCCTTACTAGATACGCTGGATGGGTTGCTCTCCTGACGAGAGGAGCGGGATGGCCCCACAGGAAGTCCTAGGGGGAAGCATTCAAGCAATATAGATGACTACTTCCATCAAAATTCAAGCAATATTCAGGCAGCTTAGTCGCAAGCTATACTCAAGTGAGACTCGTGCATAACACAAGCAATATCCCGGCAATGATACCCAAGAGACGTTCCGGCCATGTACGAGCACCATGTGCCAGGCAAACCTGCCCACAGGGAAGTAGCTCTTTTACAGGTGACTGATAGACGGCAAAAAGCAGAAGGCTGCGTGAATTTACCGGAGCGGTACTCCGCCAAGAGGACAGCCAAAAGGGTAAAGGGAAAGGGCAGTCGAAAGGGAAATAGCAGGGGTGCAAGAATCAATCAAGGGTTGTGAGAATTGGAAGAATTGCCGGCGGGTTGCAGCCCCGAAACCGGACTGCCTAGGCTGCTCCCTTGATGTGCCACCTTCGACACGAAGCTGGTATATGCGGGGCAAGCTCAGCAAACTGATGGGCAGCCACTAACCGGGGAAGTGGAAAATCCAGCCCCAGTTAGCCTCCATACCCGCTATCCAAAACATAACTGCCCCGGAACCGTTTACTTTGTCATACTCTGGCATGCAAGCAGAGACGGGATGACGCATCATCCCACATTCCATTTGAACCTACATAGCTTCTCAGGCTGTTGTGGGAATTTTAAATCCATGCCATCTACTACGCACCCTCAGGTGACTGACAGTTGAAAATGAAGCACCTTAGGGTTGTATTGTTGGGACGGGGAAGGAAGGGCGGAGTGGCAGATCAGGGGAAAGGATTGGCTGGTTTGTGGGTGGCGCACTTGGCTAGTTTGTGGGTCGCACACTTGACTGGTTCGTGGGTGTTAGCTGGTTGGTAAGTGACAACTTAACTGGCTTATGGATGGCAAGTTACTAGCTTGTGTAGCGATATTGTTCCCCATAAAATAGCCATAAAACGGATCCTTAAGTAATCAATAAACGGTCATCTTTACTACCCACAAAAGCATAATCAAATAATAATAAAAGAATTCTTCACTCATCCAAGAAATGTTACCTGGCTTGAGTTCCCATCTGGGCCACCAGTTGCTGCCCCCGGCCGTCTCCATCACGCTGATTATGGCCGCCCCCGCTATGTTGTAATTTACGGCCGCCCCCATGGTGCCAACATCCACGGCCAAGGTCTCACCCGAAGCCGCCATCTGGGAGGATGTGGCGGCTTGATGAGGCGGTTTTGATGGTCCTGGCGATCAAATATGAACACAGGATTCATGGAACTGAAGAAAAAAACTGTAGACAAATTTTGCCTGCATGCACCATAGGTACATTCCCGATGCCAAGTTAAGATTCTTAAACTTCTTGCCTCGGTGTTCAAGGATTTCGTATTGATGACACAAAGCCCTTGCCAGTAGTTTCATGCAGGGTGGCGCTGTGGCAGTGTCCATGGATCCAGTCGATTGCGTGCTAGCCATGCGACTGCTATTTTTATGCAGACGTTACAAGCGATTCGAGAGCAGAGCCACCATTGAATTGAATTGAATTGAATTGGAACATAACTCCGTTGGGAGTATATGTAGCACATATCCCTGAGAAGGGGCATATGGCTTTTAACACACTCTGGGCTACTTCCTGCAAGGGTAGGGTGTAAACTACACCTGATCTGGATGCACAAAGTGCACCTGCACACCACTATGACTATCCTAGCACCTACCGAAAGGCGCTGGCGTAGGGGGGGAAGATCATCATGGCTATACAAAGGCGAGCTAGGTCATGGCTTCTCAGCAGAGAGTAACTCCCTGCATGGGCACAGCATTACTGAATAAAGCTAGGCATCATCTGGTGGGTGGCACATCATAGGCACACATGTGCATGACTAGAGCCACCATGCACGCGGGTAATACGCGTTACTCCTTTACGTAGCACTGTCTGGATAGTGCGAGTTTCAAACGATGTTGGTACCTCACAAACGGTAATAATTATCTATTTTCCAAGCCCAGATAAAGGCACTTCTTAGCTCGTTGCAGAAAATGCAGGATAACATTGCATGATATAATATGAAGAAAATGGTAGCCAAAATATGAAGAAAATGCTAGCCGCTATATGAAGAAAATGCCACCCAAAATATGGCGAGTATGCGAGCTAAAATATGATGAAGACGGTGCAACGTTTTAAGGCTCACCTGCGCCCTCATTGACAATGTCGAGTAACTTGAGCTTTTTAGTTGCTATCTCCAACACGCAGTGTGAGCCTCCCGCCATCTGGCACCAGCAGTCATCAGTGCACCTGCGGCCGGACTGGCGGCATTCGCAGAAATCCGAGGCGCAGTCTGCTTCGCCTCCCAAAGCAGCTGCATTTTCTTTCATCCCCTCGGCCGCCCCCTTGCCCCAGTGCTGGATGTTCAATGCCACCTCCTGTGGCGAGAAGGGGCAGCAACACGGCATCTCTGGTCCCGAGTGGTCCTACACCGTATGCGATGTATGTGACGTGCCTAATTGGCCTTCTCCAGCATTTTATAGCTGGCTACCGTAACGAATGTGGGCCCATGGCCGGTACCTAAATTTTATCTCACGCCAGGAAACTAAGCAGATTGCACTATGAAGTGCAACCCCCCAATACATCCCATCGTGCACCTGCTCGCGATATGTCACTGATCATGCCTCTAAATAAGAAGGGCGGGCATGCGCAGGTGATCCTGTCGGATAAACGTCATTTCTGGGCGAAATTGCCAGGCCGGGGCTTCTTGCCATAAGTCAACGGAACCGGCATGCTGGGTCGTGACCGTTTGTTTGTTCTCTCAGTAACGAGATGATGAAAATATATTTTGAAGGATACAAGCACTGCTGGGTCGTGACTTGTGAGGCTATGGGCGTTATCATATTAGCTGGTGTAAGAATGTAGTGCAAGCACTAATTGCACAGTTGCACTTGAGCTCGATCATAATTGCAGCGGCACGGACTGTCGGACCCTACTGTATCAATAACCAATATGATTGTCTTTATTCCTGCTCGCGCTACCCTCTATGGATAATTATGTTGATTCCTGCTTGCTTTAGAACACTGCGGCCACTGCGCTAAATGCGCATATTTCACAATCGAGATCTCGTAGGCTTACGCTGGATCAGACTAAATGAATATATACAACATTTTCGGCAAAAATATCACTAAATCTGACAGCTGAAGATCCTTCCCAGCTGAAGTGAGGCATGCGGTGGGATTTTCCCGCGCAGGTTCAAATCCTGTCGACGTCGTCTGTACCGGACGTCGTAGCCAAGTGGTTAAGGCGCCGCACTCGAATACCTGTCGTTTTTGCATTTTACCTGTTTTTTCCCACCTCTCCCTTTCCTCTCCCAATGTATTTTTATCTCGAAGGCCACATCATTGTACCGGGAAGTGCGCTCGGCAAACACCCCCGGCTCTTGTTTTTTTTTTCGGGGAAATGGGTTTACTCGCACGTCCAAAAGCATGAAAAACTGACTTTAATGAATATCAGTTCCAATGCACTTGGGAACCATCTAGTGATGATTGAGTACCATAAATATGATGTTTGGACATTCATGCCACCACTTGTTGGGGGTACTACCCCCAACCACGCACCGGTGGCGAGCTAAAAGTAGAAAAAGACGCTATTTATGAGATATTTTGCCCAAGACAAACCACTTATCCAAAGGTGCCCATTCATTCCTGCCAAAAAGGTAGGGAAACATGCCACGAACTGCGTACAGATGTTGCTGGATGATCCCAGCCCAGTTTGAATACCGCATCCACTCTCTCTCCCTTCGTTGGACTGCCATGCAGAACAAGACGCGGTGGCAGAAGATTGTCAAGGCTCACACGCCCGACCCTGTGGGCAAGCCACCTCCCCCCGAGAGGAGGAGGCGTTTTGATGAGTAGGGTGTTACGGCCCAGACCTTTGTATGGGCGTAACAATGCCTTCAATAAATAAGTCGAAAGTCATGTGTTATTCGTTTGGGACTTTCGATAGCTCGCTTTCATAGTCCGCCGGTCTATACGACTCAATTCGGGACTTATTTGGGAATTTGTCCTAAGTTCGGGACTTAGTGTGTTTATTTGGTACTTTGTGTGTTTCGGACCAGTTATTTTGGGCCTAGCCAGAAGTACGAGATCTTCTAGGGGCCGGGCCGGCCCTAGACGTCATACAGAACCCATCGGGGCTTGACGGCAGTATCTGGAAGATCGGCGCGCATGTCGGCGCGCCTGCACACCAACGTGCCAGCTTGGTAGCGCAGCTAGGTGAAATTGGTCTGAGGACGATGGACTCTCTCTCTTTGGTTTGATGATTAATGAAACGGGTGTTGACGACTCTCTCAGACCAAGGGGCACTAATCCGGATGTCATTTGCCTCATGACATGCTGTGTTATATAGCTAGATTAATTAATCATGCTATAAGGTGATTGAAAGCATAAGTCCCCAACCCGCCCCCCCTACCCCACCACCTCCACCCCCACCCCCATCACCACCCTGCTCCATCTCCGCCCCCACCCCCGCCTGCACCCCCCTTTTCGGTCAACGCGCGCCCTTGGTCATCGCCACCTTCAACGCCCGCACGCTCCAGCCCGACGCTGACCGCTGTCACTGCCTGCGCAGTGACGACTGTCAGTGCCATCGAGTCTCCAATCTTATTGGTTTCTGCATCGACAATAATATCGCCATCCTGGGAATCCAAGAACACAGGCGCACTGCATCGGCCCGCGGATCAACTGCCCTTGTTGCTGACGACATCGACGGCTGGCGGTTCTACTACGGAGGCGGCGACGGCACCGGGAACGGGGGCGTCGGTCTCCTCTGCTCCCCGCTCGCCGTACGCCACATGGGCGAACCCCAGCTGGTCAACGCTCGGCTCCTCGTGGCCACTTTTCATTCGATGGAGGGCCACTCGACCTACGCCCTGACGGTGGGCGTTGGTTACGCACCCCACTCCGGCCACCCAGAACAAGACCGCAAGGACTTCTTTGCAGCGCTGGAGAACCTGGCGAACGGCATCCCTGGTCGCAACTACCTCGCTCTGCTGCTGGACGCCAACGCCACGCTACCACCGGGTACTGGCGGATGTCAGCACGCCCCCAACGGTACGGTCTCCAATGCCAACACCGAACTTTTTGCTGATTTGCTTACGACATGCGATTTGGTCACTGCCAACACCCGCTTTCCACATAGTCCAGATGCTTTGGTCACACACACCTCGCCAACTGGCACTGAACGCTGCATTGACTATGTTGTAATGCGCAAGCGTCATCAAGGATCTGTACTAGCTGCTCGCTCGCATGTGATCCCCCTGGTGCGCTCCGATCATCGCATCGTCACCGCCCGCATCCGCCTGCGATTCCCCTCGCCCTTTCGTAAGCACGTGGCACCACCTGATTTGCGCACACTTCAGTTGCTCGAGAAATCTGACGACGCTCTGGAGGACTTCCCTGAAAAACGCGCCCACAAGCGCGCCGCAGAGGCGTTCGTCGACGCGCTGGACATCCCGGCCAGCCACGCCCAGCTGTTCGCTGCCGGCCCGGCATCGGCCCTTCGGCACCTCGCTGACAAGCTGCCCGCGGCCGGGGCCCTACTGCCCCCCCGCCGCCCGCCCCGCTTCACCAGCCTGCACCGGCTCCCCGCCGTCATCCAGGCCCGGCAAGCCCTGCGCGACAACCGCGACCCCGCCCGCTACGCCCGCCTCAAAGCCGATTACCACTCGGCCATCCGGCAGGCGACCAAGGAGCAGGAGGACCTTCATGTCCGCGAGTACTTCGCCCACCTCAAGGACCAGCACGGCAAGTACGCCTGGACCCGCCTGCGTCACGCCCAACGGCCCGCCGGCGGCGCGCAGCCGGCGCCGCGGACGCTCTCTGGCTCACCGCAGCAGCAGCTCAACCAGTGGTATTCCTCCCAGTCCCGGCTGCTCGGCGCCCCCCCGCCGCCTCCGCCGCTTGGCCCTCTGGCGGCCGCACGCCTGGCAGTAGCACCGGCGGACGTCCCTGCGCCGCCCACGCCGCCCGCCGCTGAGCAGGACTACACGTACCCAGCCCTGACGGAACCCCTGGCCCACCCCAACGAGCTCCCGCCGTTCACCGAGCTCGAGCTGAGCACCGCCGCCAAGCAACTCCGCTTCTATGCTGCCGTTGGACCTGACCAGCTCCCAGCCCCGGTGATTAAGCTGACGGCGCTCACGGGGTTCCTGCTTGACGTCTGCAACCGGATCCTGCTTGCCGACGCGCCGCCGATTCCTGAGTGGCAGCACAGCTACCGTATTATGCTGTACAAAAACAAAGGTTCCCCTGACGACCCCGCCAACTACAGAGGAGTCTGCATCCAGAGCGCCGCACTTAAGTTGTTCATGCGCATGATCCTCAACCGCCTTCGTTCTGCTCTCGACTGTCACCTTGGGGAAAGTCAAATGGGCTTCCGTCCTGGGCGCAACACCGTCATGGCCATCTTCGTCGCGCGTCGCCTCTTCGAGGAAATCGCTCTCCTGCAACCTGGTGAGTTTCCCGCCATCCTGATCTTCGTCGACTTCATCAAGGCTTTTGATTCTGTCCTCTGGGACGCTCTATGGGCTGTACTTGCTCGCGCTCGCGTCCCCACTCCCCTGATTACCGTCATCCGCACGCTGTATGAGGGGTCCACCACTTCGGTGCGCACTCAGCACGGCATAACCCCGCCCTGCCCACTGCAGACCGGCGTCTGGCAGGGTTGCGTCCTGTCGCCGTACCTGTTTATTATTGTAGTGGATTATGTTATGCGCCAGGCACGTGCTCGCTTTGCTAGCATTGCAGGCCGTGCCCCTGGCCTAGCGATCACGAACGAGCTTGGAGAAGGGGGCCGACTAACAAGCAGAATTTACTAGCTGACCTCATTTATGCCGACGACATCACGCTCATCGAGAAGCCGGAGTCTGCCCAACTTTGGCTGGACTGCCTGGCGCTCGAGGCTCGGGCGGTTGGTCTAGAAATCAGCCCCAAAACGGAGGCCCTGGCCCTCGGCATGGCAGGGCCCCCACCCACACTCCGCCTCTTAGACGATGCCGAGGTCAACTACCCTACTTCAGGCCGCTTCAAGCTGCTCGGCAGTTGGCTTCCTGACTGCGAGGACGACATGACGACACGGATCGGCATGGCGTGGGCGCACCTCCATGACCACCGCCGCTGGTGGAGCAACCCCGCCCTACCACGGATCGTCAAGCGTGACCTCTTCAAGGTCGTCATTCTGACGATCCTGACCTACGGCGCCGAGACGTGGACACTGATGCAGGAGCTGGAGCAACGACTCGACGGCGCCGTCACCAAGATGCTGCGCAAGGCCCTTAACATCCCCTTTGGTTTGCACATTAGTAATGAGGATTTGTACGCTGATTTGCCCTATGTTTCCCACATTATTAGGCACAGGCGCCTGGGCCTAGCCGGGCACCTGGCCCGCACAGATCAGGTAGATACATCAGATAGACTAGCTGGCACCAAGCCCGCCCAGCCTGGGCGATATGTCCTCACCTGGCGTGCCCCCGGCCGCGCGCGGCAGGGCCGCCACCCGTGGACTTTTCGTGATAGACTCGGCATGGACATGTGCTACACTAGACGTGACGGGCTCACCCCCGGGCAGCCTCCTGGTTTGTCTGTAATATGGAGGCAGATGGTGCGCAAGGATAGATGGCAAGTAGTGATGAAGGAGACCACCCCCAAGCCTGTGGGGGCTCCGCGTGTGACCAAGTATGGCATTCATAGCGATTCGGGCCGCGGTGCCCACACCCCTGTAACTAGGACCTAGATAGCTTATACCATCCATTCCATCCCATGTTCCCCTCCCACTGAGGACTTATGCTCACGTGACGCAGTCACGTGTCTATTAATTAATTAATTAATGCTATAAGGCCTAGCTGAGGATAAATCGCTGCTCAGTTAGTCAATTTACTGCGATCTTTGCTTGCTATCGCGGTACGCGGATGCGCGGCTATGCCGGCTTATTAAACTGCACCTTATACTAGATTAGATCTTTCGCACCATCCGGATCGGGATGTAACACTGGTTTTACACGTATGGCTATTTAGAATAGCGCCTTAATGATTGAGAATGAATGCGAAAGACCTTTGACTTCCTATGCGTCACAGCGCACGATGGTGGCTTAATAATACTTGTCACACAATACGAATAAGCTCAAACCCGGAAAACCGGTTTCGTGTATTACAATGTCACCACTCAGATTAAAACACTCAATGCGGGAAGACTTACACCCAGTAGGCGAGGGATTCACACTCGAGCCCACAGGAGATTTACACTCCAGGATTAAGCGATGGTAAATAATCTGTAGAGCAACGTGGTAAATTACGATACAAGGTCCGGACTGCTGGCATAGCTCGTGCCGTCCTATTTTGTCCCTTCGTCCCCGTTGGTGGCTGCGCCTGGCGCTGCCAACCAGGCATGACGTGAGGTCCGCGGGGACGGGCTTCTCGAACCGTCTAGAACACATTAAAGACCAGTACGGCTAGAGGCCTCTCCTGAAAAATATCCAAATGTCCGTAGGAACCATCATAACGCATGTGCAGTGCCACTTGGCTGTCCCGTAACTCCCGTTCAGGCGCTAGGTCTGCCTACGGCGCAAAAGCCAAGTTCGTCAGCAAAACTTCTACACTTACTTCCACACGGATTGCCTCGGCTGCCAACTATACTATGGCCTCGGCACTGGCGCCGGATTACGGTCGGCGCCGATCGACCGGGACGGATAATTTAATACCACAAATGGCATGTTGCATCCGTGCAACACACCTCCCCCCCCCAACAAAAGAGGCGGCTACTCCTGTAGCCGGGACTTATAAATGACTGTATATATGGTCACTGTTCCCTTCCAGGGCACGCATCGAGCGTGCCAATTGTCACCGTCCGTTGGCGATGGTTTACGGCGCCGTGCGGTAAGGGCTCGGGCGGTGACCCCCACGAGCGGAGCCCCCACGGCCATGCCCGCGCAGAGGTGCGGCCGGGCGTCGACGCCGGTGGACACGCTCAGCCGGCGCGGCCTCAGCCGGCTCGGGAAGAGGCAGGCCATTGGCCTGGACTAGGGCGGGCTGGAAGGTGAGTTGCCGCTCGCCGGCGCGTGCATCATGGCGTTTGGCCAGGTTGATCGACATCCCGCAGCGCCTCCATTGGGAAAACGCTCAAGAAGGCGGCGAGGAACTTGTGTCGGGTGAGGGACACCGAACCTCCTGTCCAAACGATACCGCACCGAATAACTCGCCCATGGACCCCTGGGGCGGGGCGGCCTGCATCAAGGCTGCCAATGCACATGCAAGGAGCATTACGCAAAAGGTAGGAGAAGGGCCGGAATTATGCCAACCCTGCCCGGGCTTTATACTCCTGTAGCAAGCGTGCACAGCCCGTGAGTCCAGCCTCAGCTACCCATGAGTGCTCTAGCTCTGTTTGGGAGAACTTCCACTTAAGGAGGTACTCGCGGCGGCGGCCTCGATTGCGGTGGGCTACAATGTCCTCGACCTCATCCTCGGGTTCGCCCGTCTCGGGGTTGAACTCCAAGGGGGCGGGTGCCATGACACGACCTGGGAAGGTGCTCTTGCGGTAAAGCTTCAGCTGGTCAACGTGGAAAACATTGGACTTCAGCTGCCACGAGTCCGGGATGGCGACAGACACCATCACCTCATTGAACACCTTCTCCACCAGATACGGTCCAAGGAATAAGGGGCGGAGCTTGACCTTCAGGCTGTCCTCGAACTTGTGCGAGAAGCGGCCTTGGTGGGGGCCCTCAATCAAAACCAAGTCACCTGCTTCGATTGCAGGGGTGCGCCTGTCCAGGGTACTTTGGACTCGCGCCATGTACTTGGCACGCGCGTGACGTAGGCCACTTATGGCGCTGGAATGAGCTTGCACCATCCGTTGTACCAGCTCCCGCGCCCCTGCGACTGTGGAGCGTAGCTCCGTTGTCGTGGTGATGGCTGGGGCGGTCAAGAGATCGGTGGGGGTAAGGGGATGCCTGCCTGTATCAAGAAAGAACGGGGTATACCCGTGGGCAGAATGGGGGGCATTATTGAGTGAAAACTCAATGAATCCCAGCACTTCGTCCCAATTCCTCCCGTCTCGATCCAGGTAGTGCCGCAGTGCCTCTTCCACCACCCGATTCACTCTCTCCACCATGTGAGAAGAGCTACTGTGATAGGCCGTACCCATAGACAACTTAGTCCCGACGACCTGAAAAAATGAGGTCCAAAATTTCGACGTGAACAGCTTGTCCTTGTCGGTGATAAATTGTCGGGGCATGCCATGAGTTAGAAAGAGCTCCCAACGTATGTGAGCTCTTGGTCTTTCACAGCGCGTCTTAGCCAATGTTGCAAGGCAGCAACCTTAAATCTGTTCACCAGGCCACGACCACAATGGGCACTTCCACGACCAAGGTGGCACCCACGGTTCGTGCTTTTCGAGATAGCTGGTCATCCCCCATGACCAAGCTATATCCTTTGCGTTGTTCCTCGTTCCCATCGGCGTGACGAGGCACGTGCAGGCGTGCAAGCAAATCCTCAACGTCCACTGGCATCAGTGCAGAGCCAGGACGAACTGGATTTGCCTAGACTCTGCAACCTAGGAAGTACAGGACCTGTCACAAGCCTGCAAGGCCTAGTATCCTTGCAGACCTGTGCCAGCTCCAGTATTCCACCAGTCACAGGCTGCTGCTCCTCTGATCTACGTGGACCACAGTCACGTGATAATCAGGCTAAGCCTGTGCAGGCACGGCCTGCCACGTGTCCTGTCCACTATGCCAGAGGACTGCACCCTAGTCGGCCACGGATGGCTAGGACTTCGGGACTTGATATCTTTCTCGTCCCTTGTCTGTTTCAGGCGGTCAGCACGGCGTTGGAAAGGTCTTTCCAAACTGCATCCACTTAGCATATTGGTTGCCCAAAATGCTAACTCCAACCCTTTCTTCTTTTGGAGCTGGACCAGCTTGAAACAAGCCTAACCTTGCTTGTGCCCACTCAGCCACAGACCGCTTGGTCCCTTGGGGTTGATCAGACCTGATAGGGCCCAGGGTCCTGCCTCCTTTTGGGTAACAACATATACGCCCTTGGACCAGGCTAGGTGTACTGGCCAGTGAATCAGAGGTCACCCCAGGTTATCCCCTGACCCCTTGGTCAGCTCCCAACCTTTCCTTGGGAACTTGGTGTTAGATTAAAGTCAAGGCACATTACCTAGTCCAATGGCTGGGATTAAAGGATGCCAAGAACGTATTATTGTGAGTTCCTGATCTTTCACAGTTATCACAGGCGCCCGTTCTTATGGCGCCCGCCTTGGCCAGCCTTTCCCTTTTATGCTCAAAGAGACTCAGGTAGCACCTACAAATACTGCCTTATTGGGGAGCCCATGTCTTCACTGGGTGTTAAGCCCAGGAATCACTCATGCCAGGCTGTGGCTCTGCTGGGGAATTGAACCCCACCCCAACCTCCAGGTTTATAGGTGACCTGGAACTTTACACAAGAGAAACATTACAACCATGAGAACAACATGAGAATGACATGACATGATTATGTTTTATTCAAGCATATATAACCCAGAATGTGGCTCCCTGGCAACCATGTTCCACATGGTCACACAACCAGGTTCTTTATTAGCAACAGGTTGGAAACAAGCACTAGAAAACATATATACAGCAACCTGTAAGAACCAGCATTCGGGTTGCCCTTGCATGGCCTAACTGTTTGAGGCCAAAGGCGTCGACTTAAGTCCTGGCGACTCTTCTGAACCCCATGGGGAGGGCCAGGCATGATTCTCAGCTGGTAGGAGTGACATTCCACACCAACTCCTGTCCAGGAGGGTGTACCTAACCCTGAAGGACCGGCTGTCAACCAGTAAGCACCAGTCACCACTTGGTACTTTGGTCAAGCAGCCCACTGGGGACACCCAAGCTGAAGCAAGGCCTGGTCTCTATGGCCGCCCGTGTAAGGGGTCCATGAGCCCACGGAGCAGGGGGTACTGCCTCTCCGCCTTCTCCTCCAGCTTGGTGAGGGCATCTGCAGGGTTGTCCACACCAGGCACATGTTCAATGTGAGCTAGGTAGGACATCTCCTTGAGCAACAAGTAGTCAAGGTCCCTGCTCCTGGCCAGCTGCCTGTGCACAAATTGCACCATGCCCATGCTATCAGTCCTCACCAGTGTGTGCAGCTGCAACCTACAGGAAGCCACTTGACATAGCTGGTAGAAGAGCTCCCTCAAGTAAAGAGCAGTATGCAGCCCTTCACAGATTGCCCTGCACTCAGCAATATCACTGCTGGGTGTAACCCTGTTCTGCAACCGACTGTACCAGGTAACAAGTGAGGTGTGATCTTGCTCCAGGGTAACTAATGCTGCTGCCCTGCCCCTGACCTCTGTGACCTTCCTATTATCCATAGAACTGTCCACATAGAGAACCATGTCAAGGGGCTTGTACAAATCCACAGGACCCAGTATGAGAGGGGGAGACATCATGACAGCCTGCACCACACTCTCAGCACCCACCTCAACCAGCTGGGAATCAGTAAGTCGACTCAAACCAGCAAGTCAGGGGCACATATACTTGCAAGCCATGCCAGCATGCCCCTGATGGTAGCACACCTAGCCTGCGTGATGGGCTCCTGCAATGCATCTACAATCTGCTGTGGGTAGTCCTTACCACCCTCCATCCTGATGAACCACGAGCCCTTGGCTTGGAACAACGTAGCCTGCATGCCACAGAAGACCATAGGCTCATTCTCCACCATGTGCTGTATCTTACCCAGCTCAAACCGCTTCTGGATCTTAGCCAAGACAGCCTCAACCCAGTCTGGTGGACCTATGAGATGCAGGTCATCACCATGCAGTGAGGCAAAGACAGGAAGGCCATTGTGGGACCCTTGGAACAAACAGGGATCCACTGGAGACACAGAAAACCCACAAGTATTCTTCAAGAATTTCTCTAGGCTCTTTCTCCAGATAATGGGACTGGACCTGAGACCTTCCAACCCTTTCAGAATTCTCAGGTACCTGGCCTTTATCTCTGCTCTCCATACAGCAGGTACAGTCACAAAGAAAGGAGGGATATCTCTCCAAGTCTGCCTAGCCTGATCTTGGTCACCCTTGAGAAAAGCCCTCTTGAAATCAATCAGCACAGAGCTATAGGGCACACCCTTAACCAGAAAAGACAGAAATATACACAGCAGAATCCTCCACGTGTCATGCAGCATCCCTGGAGTATAGAGCTCCTCATCTAACAACTGGCCAGTGCCATGATACTCGGTTACAACTGGTCTGACATGTGGCACCTGGACACCATCTACCTCCTTGAGCTTGAGGACAAACATCAATCTGAGCAGCTGGTGAACTTCTGGCAGCTCATCCACAGGTTCTGCACAGTTGGAAACTATCCACTCATGCCCAGAAGCAACAAAGCCAAGAGTCCATGCCTTAGCCATCTTGGGGCTCTGCATCATCTCGACTAGCTGGCGCCAGGGAATAGGACTGTGAGCAGCTATCTGGTACCTGTTTACCCCTAACTGCCTTGGATCAAAGGTGGTTGGGATTATCAACAGGTCCTCAGCTATGGGCTCCTGACCTTGAGGACCCTCAGCTGGCTGACTCCTAACAGCCTTCACCGCCACTGCAAGACCCTGGGAATAGTGATATCTTTCAAGGGGGAGGCTGCCCCTGCCTTCTAGTGCCAACTCATCAGAGGTCAAAGTAACCCCTGGCATGCACAAGAAGTTCTGACCCAGAATGGCAGGCCCCTGATAGCCCTCTACCACACAGAACGTGGTGGGCACCCCTAAGATAGGCACACTCACTTCCCCAAGGATCTTCATGGACACCTTTCCTGAGAAATCAGACACAGCAAGGCAACTGGGATGGGACATCTGTAAGCCTACAGCATCCTCTTCCCTGATGACAGACACCTGTGAGTTGGTATCTACCTCCATTGTAGCTGCCCAGCACGACCCCCACCCCGTGAGCTTGGATACCTTGGGATCATGTTTGCTGCGCATGAGTGCTCGGATGACGTCCGCCATGAGAGGCCCCCGGGCCTTAGGTGGCTGCCCCGTCCCCTCTGGCCTTGTGACAGTTGCTTCAGCAGCCTCCTCCTGCTCGTCATCTTCCAGCAGGGACAGACCATCATCCACCACCAGAGGATTGTTAGCTGCTGCTGCCTGGCTCTGGCCTGGCTCCTCAACCCAGCTGGGAGGGCCTGGCCCGTCTGCAGGCCAGATTGCATGTGGCCTTCTTTCCTTGACATGAGCCCAGGACAACCTGTACACGTGCCTTGGATCCTTTTCCAAAGCCACCAGGCAAGATCTGTTAGCTTCCTCCACACGAGTGACAACCCCATCCTGCCACTTCCCCCGCTTGCCTGGAATAGATGGTTCCTTCCACATCCTGACCTTCAGCCCCACCTGAGGCCTCAGCACATTCCAGTTCTTGTCCTTACGTCTCAGCTGGGCAAATAACCTATCTGCCTTCCTAAGACTGGCCTGCACCACGTTCTCAGGCAACAAGCTATACTGCAGGGCCAGGGGAGAGACAGCCACACCATCAAAGTAATAGTTAACCCTGTGGTTCAGCTGCTCTTCTATCCCCTTACACCAGGCTGCCCTCTCTAAGGCAGATGCCACAAGTGGCACTGACTCTGCTGCTAGCACCACTGTCTTCACTTCACGTATGGATCTCTCTACAGCCCCTTGCTGCCCATGACTCTCCCTGGGGACTACTACCAGCTTACAAGGCAGCTGGTCCTGATGCTTGAGCAAACAGTCAAACTGCAAGTCTGCCTGCACACTCTTGCACACCCCAAAGCCTGGGATCAGGGCCTTCATACCCAACAACAAGTGGTGCTCCTGCATACCAGGCAGAACGTCTATCAGCCTGTATCTGCTGAACCTGTCCACCCCCACCAATATATACAAGCCCCTGATATGCTGGATATCCATCTGGATGTCGCCACGCTCCCTAGCAGGCTCCCTAGCATGGGACTGAGGTGGGTGAACAGCATTCTCCTGGCAACCACAGTTCTCAGCAGCAGCCTGGCAAGCCTCCCACAAAGGCTCCCTACCTAGCTTCCAAGCAAACATTGCTGCCTGCCCAGAATGCCCAAACATATGATGCAATCTATGGCCAGCCTCAGCATAGCTCAGCACTCTGTCAGTACTGACCTGGCGAGACGTCTGAACCGTGTGTGGGGACACATGATCCACTCCTGAGGTTCCAGGGCTTCCCTGCAGGCCGTCCTGACGCCCCAAGTCAGGCCCTGCACCCTGGACCGCTCCAGGCCCTTCCAGCAAGGTCCCTTGGCCCTCCAGGCCAGCACCTGCTGGAGACCCACCACCTGCATGAGGCATAGGGAATTCAGCTGCAGCATTGTTATTGCAATCCAGTGGAAGAACAACATCTTTACACCCTTGGTGCTGCACAAGGGGCACACCCCCGTCCTTATGTACATCCAGCACACCTTCCCCAAGGGGTGATTGACTATTTACAGGGGATGATGTAGCTAGTCACTGCTGCCCAGACTGGCCTCCTGCCCCAGCAGGCTTGGCCTTCCTGTCAGGACACTCACGACGCCAGTGACCTTCCTTGCCACACACAAAACATGCTCCACCCTTCTTCCCAGACCCAGCCCCACCCTTGCCAGGCTTCCCCTGGCCTCCCTGAGGCTGCCCACCCTGCTTGCCCTGGTTGCCTTGAGCTTGGCCCTTGCCTTGCCCTTGGCCACCCTTACCCTGCTGACCACCAGCTTGCTGGCCCCCAACCCCTCCTTGGGGACCTGCACCCTTGCCACCCTGAGCCCCTGCCTCTGGCGCCTGAAGCGCTTACGCTTGTTGGGCCTTGCCCCATCACGGGCTGGGTACCCGGGGACATCACCTTGGCCCTGCACAGCGGAGGTGGCATTGCTGCCATGGGACTGGATAGCCTTGCAGGCAGGATCTGGCTTCCTTATGCTGAGGATTACAAGCTCCAGAGCACGCAAGGAGCCATCAGTCTGGTTAAGAAACATGCGGGCACCGTTCCTCCCATCCACACTCAAACCCATACGGTCCAGGAAATAGTCTGCCAAGGCCCTATCTGTGACCAGGAAGCCATACTTGGCCCCCTTGTCCCTGATACGGTTGAGCCTAGCCCATTCCTCTGCCACAGGGCCCACTATCTCAAAGGTGTCATACTGATGCTTGTAGTAGTTGGTGAGGTTGAGAACCTTGTCAGAGAACTCCTCCCTCAACCCATCCAGGAACTGTGCCCAGGTTAGCTTATCCTTGACAGCAGTCCTAGCCTTCTCCCTGACACGCTCTGACGAGTCCCTGTTGCACGTGGACGAGTGAAACACTTGCACTAGGTTGACAGTGGGGTCCACGGAGAACACAACAAGCTCCATGTCCTCTAGCCACTTGTCCAAAGCTTCCTGTGCTAGTGGTGGGTTAAGAGGCTTTTGTCCATTCATAACAGTGACAGCACTCATGTGAGGTCTCGACCCTGGCAGCGCCTTCACTGGCTCCACCACAGCGGGTGTCACAACAACAGCACCACTTGGTCCAGCAGGCACAGGGGAGAGCACATCCACATGAGGCCTCTTACCATTGCCGTCAGCAGAGGGGTCCCTCTTACGCTTCTCCACGGCAGGTTGCCCATTCGCCACCGTTATTGCATCAGATGCCCCCAGCGCCCGCGCCTTGCGCGCCTCCTCCACCGAGTCTTCGTGTCGCCTCTTGCTCCCTGGTCGCTTTCCCCCATCGCCGTCGCTGGCTGGGATCGCCTCTCCCACCAGCGCCTCCTTGCCCTTCCCAGGCTCCTGGCTCTCTCCAGCCGGTGCCCCCTCCTCGCCCTTGTCGCCGTCGCCCGGTTTGCCACGAGGCATTATATACAAGTGGGGACACAACAATAAAGGCGAAGGAAAAAGGAAGAACTGACTCAAGCACTGGCGTCGCTGGGGGATGCCGTGGGCACCGTCCCAGCTACTGACTCAGCACCTGCTTGGTTCGCTGCCTCCAGCTCTCGCTCTTGAGCAGTGGCTGCGATGGGCGTCTCTGGCCGCTCCTCGTCGCTGCCAGCGGCGTCCTCCCCGTCGGCGTAGGGTCCAAACACTCTGCTAACGGGTCGCCCGTCTGCAGATTTCTCCACTGGGATCCGGGGCTCGCTCCCACTCGAGCGATCCCACTCAAGGTTCCTCACCCACCGCGTTCCACCACCCCGCTTGTCGTTGCAAGCCCCACGACCACCGTAGTCGTGTTCGGGCTCTTGCGGGACGTGCAGCTCAGCACGACGTCGTGCAGCGTACCCTTCTGTGGTACCGTCGCCTTGATCTATCTGCTGAGATGAACGTTCGATGATCCCCTCTGGCTGATCAACGAATTGGTAATGGAAGTCTTCTGGCGTTACCTCCCGACCCGTGATGACCTCGACCACTGGATCGTGTGCGTCTGGTTCCGCCGCCCGCGGTGTGTCGAGTGTTGACCAAATCCCAAATGGTCGTGTGGTTATCACCCACCGGTCTGCGTTACCCCGTGACTCCTGCAAAAGAATGTTCACGAGGTGTTCGCACGTTTGTGAAACCACCTCTGCCGACGACCAGGGGTTGTCGACTTCGCGCGCCTGCGCTTGCCTGATCACGTCCGGGACTTCAACTCCCGCGCCCAGCACAGACGTTGCCACCTGATGGTTGAACAGTCGCGCTGCTCCCAGTCCAATGGCCACGATCTGGCCCAGTGCCTCCCGCGCCAAATCCAGCTGCGACACGGTCACGTGCCCGCCCTGGTGAGCCACCTCCAGACCGTAAATGGTCGAGGACAGCTCGTCCCGTATTGACACAAACTTTTCGACGGCCTCTCGCGACAATTCGCCGGGAGCTGTCGAAGCCTCAATCTGCATCACAATGGGGTCGCTCGCCGCCGGCCCTGCTGCAGTTCCGCAAACTGCTACCCAACCTTTCTTCGCCAGCCCCCTTGCCAGGTACGCCGCCTGGACGAAGGTTGATGCGGTGCTCGGATGAGCGTAGGGATGAAAAGGTCGTGATCGCTCCGGGGCTCCTACCCGAAGCTGCGGCTGCGAGCTCTGGCTTTGCGAAGGCTCAATGGCCTGTTCCCTCGGCACGTTGGACATGAAGAAGTAAGGAGACAATAATACGAGTTAGAAAGAGCTCCCAACGTATGTGAGCTCTTGGTCTTTCACAGCGCGTCTTAGCCAATGTTGCAAGGCAGCAACCTTAAATCTGTTCACCAGGCCACGACCACAATGGGCACTTCCACGACCAAGGTGGCACCCACGGTTCGTGCTTTCCGAGATAGCTGGTCATCCCCCATGACCAAGCTATATCCTTTGCGTTGTTCCTCGTTCCCATCGGCGTGACGAGGCACGTGCAGGCGTGCAAGCAAATCCTCAACGTCCACTGGCATCAGTGCAGAGCCAGGACGAACTGGATTTGCCTAGACTCTGCAACCTAGGAAGTACAGGACCTGTCACAAGCCTGCAAGGCCTAGTATCCTTGCAGACCTGTGCCAGCTCCAGTATTCCACCAGTCACAGGCTGCTGCTCCTCTGATCTACGTGGACCACAGTCACGTGATAATCAGGCTAAGCCTGTGCAGGCACGGCCTGCCACGTGTCCTGTCCACTATGCCAGAGGACTGCACCCTAGTCGGCCACGGATGGCTAGGACTTCGGGACTTGATATCTTTCTTGTCCCTTGTCTGTTTCAGGCGGTCAGCACGGCGTTGGAAAGGTCTTTCCAAACTGCATCCACTTAGCATATTGGTTGCCCAAAATGCTAACTCCATGGAGCCGGAACACATTGTTTAGGAACAAGTGGGCACACTCTTCCGCCGTCAGGGTGGCCTTGCAGGGGATTAAATGGCATCTCCGCGTGAGCCGGTCCACCACTACCAGGGTCGATCTGAGCATTGCCCGCCTTGGTCTCTGGCAAGGGCCCAATGAAATCCATCATCACCGAGTCCCAAGGGAACATGGGGTCTGGAATTTCCTTTGGAACGCCCTGTTTGCCCGTATTCCGTGGCTTCATGTGCTGGCAGCTGTCACAGGTACTGACATACTCCCGCACATCCCGCGCCATCTTAGGCCAATAGTAGGACCTCCGGGCCCTCGCTAACAGCCTGTCCTGGCCTTGGTGTCCCCCCAAGACGGAGTCATGTAGCTCAAATAATACCTCAGCGCGGCATATTTGGGGGACATACAAGCGCCATGAGTCTTGACGGGCCGCCTGGCCACTAACATTCACGTAAAGGAACCCGTTTTGAAACTTGGCTGGGTAGCCGTCCATGCTCTGAGGGCGGGCAGCTATGGCTTCATTTGCCTTGTCCTCAGTGACTGTGAAGCGCGAGATGAGGCGCTCTAGGTCCGAGCTGATGACGACCGTTGTTGCAGTATTTGCCGACGTGAATGCCTCTCCAAGGGGCTGCATTGGAGGGTAAACTCCTGTCGCCGGCACCACATGGCTATACGGGGCCGAAGTCCTTCCCCCCCCTGCGGCTGCGCACGTGCCCTCACGTGCAGGGGTGCTGCAGGCGAGGCGCACGGAATGGTCAACAGTGTCAACCTCCGCGGTTGTGGCGCCACAGAAGAGGAAGGGGCTCATCGGGTCGCTCAAGCGGTCGCCAAAGGGGGCGACGGGACCATGGGAGGGGATCAACGTCGTGGCCAAAACGTCAAGATCCTCATAAAACCAATAGTCGGGGCAACGCGACAGGGCGTCAGGGACCGTGTTGTCAAGGCCCTTGACATATTCGATCTTGAACGGACCGAACTGTGCCAAATATTCAAGCCAACGGACTTGGCGTGGCGTAAGCGTGGGCTGCGTCAACAAGTGCGTGAGGGGCCGATGGTCGGTCTGGATGATCAAGCGGTACGGGTCCGCAGGGTCGGGTTCGGCCATGGCCACATTGAACTGAGCACCCAGAAGATGGTGCCGCCAAGTATGGCAACAGTACACCACGGCCAACAACTCTTGCTGATGGACCGGGTAATTTCTTTCGGCCGGGATCATCGTCCGGGAGATATACTCGACCGGTTGGAGACCGAGACCATGGTCTTGGAGCAGCACACCGCCAATAGCAACCTTGCTAGAATCGCTATTGACCACGAATGGCTTGGTGGGATCCCGAAGGATGAGGACAGGCGCAGTGGCGAGCCTGGCCTTCAGCAGGTCAAAGGCCTGTTGACACAGGCCTGACCATTCCCACGGTACGTCCTTCTTGAGGAGGTGAGTAAGCGGGGCCGCAATGGTCGCGAAACGCGGGATGAAGCGGCGATAATACGATACCAAGCCCAAGAAGCTGCGCAAGGCGCGAACATTCGCGGGAACAGGCCACTGTTGGACGGCGGCGACCTTATCGGGGTCCGTGGACACGCCCTTATCCGAGAGAATGTGGCCTAGAAAGGGGACGCTGCGGCCTGATTCTACCTTGCTGCGGCGGGCGGACAGTTTATTATCCGCCATGATCTGCAGAACCGCGGCAACATCCTCCAAGTGCTCCTCGAACGTGCGAGAGAAAATGAGGATGTCATCCAAGTAGATGGCCACGCAGGTGCGTTTGTACGGCTGCGTCCCCGGGTCCCACGGGATAGTCGGGTCGCGCAGGTCTGCCGAGACCTGGGGCAGCCGACTAGTGCCCATCACCGACCTAAAGAGGTGGTTCATGAGCATCTGAAAAGAGGCAGGGCTATTACACAAGCCCATGGCCGCCACGCGGAATTGGTAATGGCCAAAAGGCGTGGCAAAGGCTGTTTTATGGCAATCTTCGGGGGCAATCCGAAGTTGCCAAAAACCGTCTGCACAATCGAGCACCGTAAAGTACTTTGCGCCCTCCACCTTATTAAATATATCATCGATGCGGGGGAGGGGATACTTGGACTTCACGGTGATCGCATTGAGTTTGCGATAATCCGTAACCAGACGCCACTTCCCATTGGGTTTGGGCACCAGCAACACGCCCGCGCTGTAAGGGCTATTGCTGGGCTCGATCAAGCCGGCCTCCAACAAGCCGACCAAGATCTTCTTGAGCTCTGCCAACTCCACGGGCCCCATGCGAAAAATGGGTGAGGTGGTAGGTGGGTGCCCCTCCTGCAAATGAATGCGGTGGAGCACCGGTCTGGCCGGGGGAAACGTAGGTGTTTTCTCCTCAAACACGGCTGAATACTGATCGAGCACTGCGTTGAGTCGTTTCACCTCGTCTTCCGACAAGTCCATGCCAAGCGAGTCCCATAGAAATATATCAAAACTTACCCCCCCTAATAACTACAGAAATGCAACTGACAACCACTGAATGATGTTTGGGGACCATAAACATGATGTTTGGGCTTGTACCCTCTCTAGCCGTGTGAAGGGCTCTTAGGAGGAGGAAAGGAGGGGTTTGGGGCATCACACATTCCCCCCTCGCGACGGGGACTACCAGGCACTATAGGGGTGTGCACAGGGTGAGGGGTAGAAAGCCCAAAACGGGCAGCAATAGCTTCAATGTAGGGCCGTTGGTGCATGGTAAGGGAACGAGACGCAGGGTCGATAGTAAGGGAAACACCGAGGAAAAGAGAGGGATTGTCCGACTCAGTGATTTGAAAAGTATTAGCCAAACGGCGAGACCAGGATGCCAGCCAGGAAGGGGAAGGATGAGCAGCAAGAATGTCATCGACGTGCACGAACACGAAACCACGAGACGAAGGGTAGTAATACAGGCACGCATCAATTTGGCTTTGGATGGCGCCGTCAGAAAGAAGGTGTGCACGGAACGTTTTATGCCAATTGCGTGGCGCTTGCTTGATGCCATACAAGCTGCGGTGCAGCTTCCACACAAGCACATCGCCATTGGCATCCCGCTCTTCAAAGCCAGTAGGGGGACGCACAAAGACATCCTCCTGTAGGGGAGCATAGAGAAAAGCGGTTCGGACATCGAGCTGCTTGACAGTAAAGCCAGACGTGACAGCTAAAGCAAGAGCAAGTCGCACGGTGGACGCACGAACAGTGGGGGAAAAGACTTCATTAAAGTCGATACCTTCACGTTGGGCAAAACCTTTCACGACAAACCTGGCCTTGTGACGGCCGTCGGACTTGACAGCAAATACCCACCGGGAAGGGAGGACCTTGGCACCGGCGGGCAAAGTACGCGGGCTCACAAGCGAGTATACTGCATGATCACGAATGCTATTAATTTCGCTCAACATCGCAGCCCGCCACTCTGGACTGTTGTTAGCCTCAGTAAAGGAGACGGGAAGGGAAACGTCACTGCCAGTAAAATGCACTGTGTCAAAAAGATCACGAACTGACTGGTAATGCGGAAAAAAACGAGCCCATTTAGGCGACACCGTGACAGGGGGAGCATAGGTAGTAATCTCCATCGCGAGGGGTTCACGGGTGCTACCGCAAAACATCAGCTCATCAGCAGTTGCCATGGCGACATTACCAGCTGGGTTACGTCGCAGCGCAGAGATTGTACTTTGCAGTCGAGCAGCACTTGAAGTGGCAGTGACCGGTGGACCAGCAGACAGCTCCCGTGCGTCACTTGGGGAGACGTCGTCAGTAGTTAGGACGGGCTGTGAAAAGTTTGGAGCACCGTCGAGCGCCTCCGGAACTGGTCTAGGACTTGGGACGTTGACTGCATCAGGACTTGGTGCGTCCGCTCCCTCGTGGCGAAGCTCCTCAGGAATATCCCTTCTGGTGGCGTCCAGAAACCTCGCCTGAGACCGGGTGACCGGTCCGCTAGGTTCGGCCAGAGAATTTGGCTGAACTTCTGCTACAGCCGGAAGATCAGTTGGTGAAGTTTCCTCCAGTGCGGCAGAACTTTCCAGAAGCGGCGCAGGAGTTGGCATGGCCCCATTGCGCCAGGCCTCATTGAAGGTGACATGCAGGCGGCGAATGACATCCTTGGATTCTGGACGGTAAATGAGGTACGCCGGCGATTCCAGATCATAGCCGACGAAGATTCCAGGCAGAGCCTTGGCCTCCAGCTTGCCACGTGGGCCCTCCACCCGATAGAAGGCAGGGCAGCCGAAAATTCGAAGATTCGAGAGATCCGCATTGCGACCGGTGAGCAGGAAGTGTGGCGTGGCACCTCCAGGATTCGAGCTAGACGGCAGGCGGTTAAGTATATAAACCGCGCAATTGAAGGCTAGTGCCCAGAATCCTTTGGGCAAACCGGCATGCGTGAGCATTGCCAGTGTCATGCCCATGGCCAGACCCCACAGCCGCTCCGCCACTCCGTTCTGCTCAGGAGTGTAGGGGCTGGAGAACTCCTGGTGCACTCGGTGTTCAGCGCAGACGGCCCGCCACGCCTGCCCAGTGAAGACTGCGTCGTTGTCGGTCCGGAGAAGAATCGAACCGTTGTAGAAGGGGCGAATTTCGCGCGCGAGCAGCTGCTGTAGGGCGTCAACAGCCTCGTCCTTGTGTCGAAGCGGAAAGCACCATCGCCAGCGGGTAGCATCGTCGGTGAAGCCGAGCATGTAGCGGGCGCCTCCAATTGCTGGCTGCATCGGCCCGAGAATGTCGCTGTGAAGCTTGGCTCGGGGAACAGTCGATCGGAGCTGTCCAGGCGAAAATGAGCGCCTCTTGATGAAGCCAGCAGGGCAGGATGGGCAGCCAGGCGATGACAGGCGCCTCGAAAAAAGGTTAGACTCCGGAATGGCGGCCAGCCTCTTGATCCGATCTTCGCCAGCATGCCCAAGACGCCAGTGCCAGAGCAGGCTCGCCGGCCGCTCGATGGCCGTGGCAGCCATTGCCGCCTCGTCGCGCTCCGCAGGTAACACGTAGATGTTGTTCTGCAGCGCAATCTTGTGCGTCTCGTTGTCCAGCACCACTGTCTGCTCGGTGAGGTCGACTTTGTGGCCGTCCTTGGCGAGCTGCCCAGCTGATAGCAGTCGGGCGCTCAAGCCGGGCACGAAGAGCGCACCATTCAGGTGCACATGCTGGTTGGGCAGTTTGAGCCGAATCGTGCCCACTCCCGTCGCGCGAAGACGTCCTCCTGATCCGACGATGTTCCTAGTGGTGGGGGTGAGGGACACAAAGTCAGTGCGGCATGGGGACATGTGGCTGCTTGCAGCGGAGTCCAGAACCCAGGCAGGGGGCTTGGGGCTATACTGCGTGAGTGCAGCAGCCTCCTGCGACGGCGCCGACTCGGCGATGGTGGTGAAGACGAAGCCCTCCGGCAGCTCCGCGGCCTCCTGGGTGTTGTTGGCCACGCTTCCGCCAGGTGAGGTCTCCTTCTTGGTCGCTTGGTTGCCCCTCCTGCGCTGGTTGCCCCGCCGTCCTTGGTTCTTGCTTCGTGGCTTGAGCTGGGAGTTCTTTTGCCAGCACTGGGTCTCCGCATGCCCACTCCTGTTGCAGTAGGCGCAGTGCTTCCTCTCACCACCCTTGTTGGCAGTGTGGAAAGCTTGACCTTGGGCTGGCTCCTCCTTGGTAGCTTGAGAAGGCCGTCCTCCCAGCAGCATGTCCTCCGCCTCCAGCAGCGCAGCCTTGACCTCCTCCAAGCTGTCCTCCTCTTTGAAGTGCGCTGAAATCAGGGCAGGGCGATATCGGTCAGGCAGGCCGCTCTTGAGGATAGCCGCAAAATCTTGGTCGCTCATGACGCCTCCCACCGCACGGTAGTCCGCCAGCAGCAGCAATCCACGTAGGATATACTGCCCCATGGTCTCCCCAGGCTTCATTTGCAGCCGGTGAAGCTGAATCCTGAGGTCCATGCGGTGACTCTTGGTGAGCTTTTGTTGCTCGTAGACCTCCCTCAGCGTCTTGTAGAGCTTGCTGCCAGATTGGTCTGGCACGAGCGATAGGATGCGCCTCGCTTCTCCCACAAGTGCAGCTGAGATGACAAGGCCAACAGCTTGGTCAGCCTTGCGGTCCTGCCTGGTGCCCAGCAGGACGTCCTTAACCTCATAGAAGGAACAGAAACCCTCAAGAGATGTCTTGGTCTCCTCCCAGCCACGTAGGCTTGTGCCATCGAATTTCAGCACCATCTTGGAGCACACATTCAGCATAGGAGTGTAGTCGACGTCGCTTGCCATGGAGCTTGTAGCTGGGCTGGGTTTCTTGGTGGTCTTCTTGGAGCTCATGAAGATTCCTCCGATACCATGTTGGAAAGGTAGAGGAAACTAATGGGTTTTACACAATGCCTTGTGCTTGGCCTTGTTACCCTTGCACCTTGCAGGTGATGAAAGACTGAGCTTGAAGACAATGGAAGAGAGACCAGAAAAAGAGTTTTATTTCTTAGGCTGAGAGGTTAGGAAAAGAGGTACCTGGCCTTAGGAGCCAGTTTCTTTTTATACCTTTCTAGCTAGGAAGGATGACATCAGATGCTGATGTCATCATAGAAGCTTGTAGAAACATCTAAGCATATTCCCAGCATATTCTCAGTATATTCCAGGAATATTCCTGGTATATTCCTAGAACATTCCAAGGTCATTCTAGAAAGGTTCTAATGAGCTGGCATGACAGTTGATTGCCAAATGTCCTCTGAACAATGTGCCACATCTAATGCTTAATAAAGTGACACATGGTTTCTACTTGGAATGACAAGTGTAATCCAATGAGTCTATCCACTTGTCAGTCAATGGAATGCAACACTTGTCACTATGAGCTTCCAACACATGTCAGCTCATGGAATGGACACTTGTCTACCAAAGAAGTACACCACTTGTCAAGCATGGAAGTGATGCTACTAGACCAACTCAGGTACAAGAGATCTATGGCCAAATATAGGACTATGGCACATGAACATTGATCAGCTCATTGAGAGCAATTCATCTAACTTATCAAATCTATCAAATTCTCAGCCCTTGTGAAGTAAAACAAAAAGAAGAAGAAAGTCAGGCTGGAATATAGTGTGGGCAGGTGGGTATATGATCCCCAACACCCCCCTTAGCCAGCTGAACACAAAGGACTAAGTTGACATGAGTTTGCCACGCAGGGCAGTGAACCTGGCACGTGAAAGTGCCTTCGTCAGAAGATCAGCAAGCATGTCCTCCCCAGGACAATGCTTCATGGCGATGAGTCCCCCCTCCACCTTCTCCCGGATGAAATGGAAACGCACGTCAATGTGCTTCGTGCGCTTGGGATGAACAGGGTCACGAGCGAGTGCCACGGCGCCTGTGTTGTCGCAGAAGACAGGCGTGGGCCCCTGAACTGGATGCCCCAGCTCCCCCAACATGTGCCTCAGTGGAAGCACTAGCTGGGTTACGCTGCTAGCAGCAATGTACTCCGCCTCGCAGGAAGACAGGGCGGTAACGTGCTGCTTGCGGCTGCACCACTCGACTGCGGCCCCCCTGAACATCACTACATTGCCAGAGACAGATCTGCGTGTCTCAGGGCAGTTCCCCCAATCGGCATCCGTCCACCCCTCCAGCCCCCCTTGGCCACCATAGCGCAGTCCCAAGTCCTTGGTGTGGACAAGGTAGCGCACCAATCGCTTGGCCAGCTCCAAGTCGCCCTCCGTGGGTGCCTGCATGCATTGGGCCAGCTGGTTGACAGCAAAAGCAATGTCTGGGCGCGTCCATGTCGCGGCGTACATGAGAGCACCAACAATCTGCTGAAAGAGTTGATGGTTTGGGGCATCACACATTCCCCCCTCGCGACGGGGACTACCAGGCACTATAGGGGTGTGCACAGGGTGAGGGGTAGAAAGCCCAAAACGGGCAGCAATAGCTTCAATGTAGGGCCGTTGGTGCATGGTAAGGGAACGAGACGCAGGGTCGATAGTAAGGGAAACACCGAGGAAAAGAGAGGGATTGTCCGACTCAGTGATTTGAAAAGTATTAGCCAAACGGCGAGACCAGGATGCCAGCCAGGAAGGGGAAGGATGAGCAGCAAGAATGTCATCGACGTGCACGAACACGAAACCACGAGACGAAGGGTAGTAATACAGGCACGCATCAATTTGGCTTTGGATGGCGCCGTCAGAAAGAAGGTGTGCACGGAACGTTTTATGCCAATTGCGTGGCGCTTGCTTGATGCCATACAAGCTGCGGTGCAGCTTCCACACAAGCACATCGCCATTGGCATCCCGCTCTTCAAAGCCAGTAGGGGGACGCACAAAGACATCCTCCTGTAGGGGAGCATAGAGAAAAGCGGTTCGGACATCGAGCTGCTTGACAGTAAAGCCAGACGTGACAGCTAAAGCAAGAGCAAGTCGCACGGTGGACGCACGAACAGTGGGGGAAAAGACTTCATTAAAGTCGATACCTTCACGTTGGGCAAAACCTTTCACGACAAACCTGGCCTTGTGACGGCCGTCGGACTTGACAGCAAATACCCACCGGGAAGGGAGGACCTTGGCACCGGCGGGCAAAGTACGCGGGCTCACAAGCGAGTATACTGCATGATCACGAATGCTATTAATTTCGCTCAACATCGCAGCCCGCCACTCTGGACTGTTGTTAGCCTCAGTAAAGGAGACGGGAAGGGAAACGTCACTGCCAGTAAAATGCACTGTGTCAAAAAGATCACGAACTGACTGGTAATGCGGAAAAAAACGAGCCCATTTAGGCGACACCGTGACAGGGGGAGCATAGGTAGTAATCTCCATCGCGAGGGGTTCACGGGTGCTACCGCAAAACATCAGCTCATCAGCAGTTGCCATGGCGACATTACCAGCTGGGTTACGTCGCAGCGCAGAGATTGTACTTTGCAGGCGAGCAGCACTTGAAGTGGCAGTGACCGGTGGACCAGCAGACAGCTCCCGTGCGTCACTTGGGGAGACGTCGTCAGTAGTTAGGACGGGCTGTGAAAAGTTTGGAGCACCGTCGAGCGCCTCCGGAACTGGTCTAGGACTTGGGACGTTGACTGCATCAGGACTTGGTGCGTCCGCTCCCTCGTGGCGAAGCTCCTCAGGAATATCCCTTCTGGTGGCGTCCAGAAACCTCGCCTGAGACCGGGTGACCGGTCCGCTAGGTTCGGCCAGAGAATTTGGCTGAACTTCTGCTACAGCCGGAAGATCAGTTGGTGAAGTTTCCTCCAGTGCGGCAGAACTTTCCAGAAGCGGCGCAGGAGTTGGCATGGCCCCATTGCGCCAGGCCTCATTGAAGGTGACATGCAGGCGGCGAATGACATCCTTGGATTCTGGACGGTAAATGAGGTACGCCGGCGATTCCAGATCATAGCCGACGAAGATTCCAGGCAGAGCCTTGGCCTCCAGCTTGCCACGTGGGCCCTCCACCCGATAGAAGGCAGGGCAGCCGAAAATTCGAAGATTCGAGAGATCCGCATTGCGACCGGTGAGCAGGAAGTGTGGCGTGGCACCTCCAGGATTCGAGCTAGACGGCAGGCGGTTAAGTATATAAACCGCGCAATTGAAGGCTAGTGCCCAGAATCCTTTGGGCAAACCGGCATGCGTGAGCATTGCCAGTGTCATGCCCATGGCCAGACCCCACAGCCGCTCCGCCACTCCGTTCTGCTCAGGAGTGTAGGGGCTGGAGAACTCCTGGTGCACTCGGTGTTCAGCGCAGACGGCCCGCCACGCCTGCCCAGTGAAGACTGCGTCGTTGTCGGTCCGGAGAAGAATCGAACCGTTGTAGAAGGGGCGAATTTCGCGCGTGAGCAGCTGTTGCAAGGCGTCAACAGCCTCGTCCTTGTGTCGAAGCGGAAAGCACCATCGCCAGCGGGTAGCATCGTCGGTGAAGCCGAGCATGTAGCGGGTGCCTCCAATTGCTGGCTGCATCGGCCCGAGAATGTCGCTGTGAAGCTTGGCTCGGGGAACAGTCGATCGGAGCTGTCCAGGCGAAAATGAGCGCCTCTTGATGAAGCCAGCAGGGCAGGATGGGCAGCCAGGCGATGACAGGCGCCTCGAAAAAAGGTTAGACTCCGGAATGGCGGCCAGCCTCTTGATCCGATCTTCGCCAGCATGCCCAAGACGCCAGTGCCAGAGCAGGCTCGCCGGCCGCTCGATGGCCGTGGCAGCCATTGCCGCCTCGTCGCGCTCCGCAGGTAACACGTAGATGTTGTTCTGCAGCGCAATCTTGTGCGTCTCGTTGTCCAGCACCACTGTCTGCTCGGTGAGGTCGACTTTGTGGCCGTCCTTGGCGAGCTGCCCAGCTGATAGCAGTCGGGCGCTCAAGCCGGGCACGAAGAGCGCACCATTCAGGTGCACATGCTGGTTGGGCAGTTTGAGCCGAATCGTGCCCACTCCCGTCGCGCGAAGACGTCCTCCTGATCCGACGATGTTCCTAGTGGTGGGGGTGAGGGACACAAAGTCAGTGCGGCATGGGGACATGTGGCTGCTTGCAGCGGAGTCCAGAACCCAGGCAGGGGGCTTGGGGCTATACTGCGTGAGTGCAGCAGCCTCCTGCGACGGCGCCGACTCGGCGATGGTGGTGAAGACGAAGCCCTCCGGCAGCTCCGCGGCCTCCTGGGTGTTGTTGGCCACGCTTCCGCCAGGTGAGGTCTCCTTCTTGGTCGCTTGGTTGCCCCTCCTGCGCTGGTTGCCCCGCCGTCCTTGGTTCTTGCTTCGTGGCTTGAGCTGGGAGTTCTTTTGCCAGCACTGGGTCTCCGCATGCCCACTCCTGTTGCAGTAGGCGCAGTGCTTCCTCTCACCACCCTTGTTGGCAGTGTGGAAAGCTTGACCTTGGGCTGGCTCCTCCTTGGTGGCTTGAGAAGGCCGTCCTCCCAGCAGCATGTCCTCCGCCTCCAGCAGCGCAGCCTTGACCTCCTCCAAGCTGTCCTCCTCTTTGAAGTGCGCTGAAATCAGGGCAGGGCGATATCGGTCAGGCAGGCCGCTCTTGAGGATAGCCGCAAAATCTTGGTCGCTCATGACGCCTCCCACCGCACGGTAGTCCGCCAGCAGCAGCAATCCACGTAGGATATACTGCCCCATGGTCTCCCCAGGCTTCATTTGCAGCCGGTGAAGCTGAATCCTGAGGTCCATGCGGTGACTCTTGGTGAGCTTTTGTTGCTCGTAGACCTCCCTCAGCGTCTTGTAGAGCTTGCTGCCAGATTGGTCTGGCACGAGCGATAGGATGCGCCTCGCTTCTCCCACAAGTGCAGCTGAGATGACAAGGCCAACAGCTTGGTCAGCCTTGCGGTCCTGCCTGGTGCCCAGCAGGACGTCCTTAACCTCATAGAAGGAACAGAAACCCTCAAGAGATGTCTTGGTCTCCTCCCAGCCACGTAGGCTTGTGCCATCGAATTTCAGCACCATCTTGGAGCACACATTCAGCATAGGAGTGTAGTCGACGTCGCTTGCCATGGAGCTTGTAGCTGGGCTGGGTTTCTTGGTGGTCTTCTTGGAGCTCATGAAGATTCCTCCGATACCATGTTGGAAAGGTAGAGGAAACTAATGGGTTTTACACAATGCCTTGTGCTTGGCCTTGTTACCCTTGCACCTTGCAGGTGATGAAAGACTGAGCTTGAAGACAATGGAAGAGAGACCAGAAAAAGAGTTTTATTTCTTAGGCTGAGAGGTTAGGAAAAGAGGTACCTGGCCTTAGGAGCCAGTTTCTTTTTATACCTTTCTAGCTAGGAAGGATGACATCAGATGCTGATGTCATCATAGAAGCTTGTAGAAACATCTAAGCATATTCCCAGCATATTCTCAGTATATTCCAGGAATATTCCTGGTATATTCCTAGAACATTCCAAGGTCATTCTAGAAAGGTTCTAATGAGCTGGCATGACAGTTGATTGCCAAATGTCCTCTGAACAATGTGCCACATCTAATGCTTAATAAAGTGACACATGGTTTCTACTTGGAATGACAAGTGTAATCCAATGAGTCTATCCACTTGTCAGTCAATGGAATGCAACACTTGTCACTATGAGCTTCCAACACATGTCAGCTCATGGAATGGACACTTGTCTACCAAAGAAGTACACCACTTGTCAAGCATGGAAGTGATGCTACTAGACCAACTCAGGTACAAGAGATCTATGGCCAAATATAGGACTATGGCACATGAACATTGATCAGCTCATTGAGAGCAATTCATCTAACTTATCAAATCTATCAAATTCTCAGCCCTTGTGAAGTAAAACAAAGAAGAAGAAGAAAGTCAGGCTGGAATATAGTGTGGGCAGGTGGGTATATGATCCCCAACACATACCACCACTTGTTGGGGGTACTACCCCCAGCCATACACCGGCTATGAGCTAAAAATAGAAAAAAACGCTGTCCGGGGCACATCTTGCCCAGAACAGTGGGAGAACCAGTTGCATAAAAAAAGCACAACCCATATAAAAATGTCATGGGACATCGTTTCTACCTAATTGGATCAACAAAATCAGCACATCCCTTTGAGTTATTAATTTTTGGGCAAAAAATACGCTTTTTTAGGCGGGGCGTCCCCATACACACTCATAACACATCAATTAGGCCTGAAAAGCACAAGTCAAATTCTGTCATGACCATAGAAGGCACTGTCAAAGTTTGGTGGCATTCTGAGCTCAGCTGTAGCAGTTATTAATTTTGGCAGTTGGCCACCTGTGCAGACGCTAAGGAAGGCATTAGTGAGTACTCTAACACTTCCTATGCCATCCAAAAGGCTCCTGACCATGCCCAATTCGACCACAATGTACAAGGAGGTGGCTGGGCACGTCATGTGCCCTTGCCTTACCTCGACACGGGCAACCTGTTGCGTGTGTGCACAACAATGAGGCAGGTAGCTCAACATGCCTAGCCAACACTTCTAAAGCATATTCCAGGTTTATGGTGTGGGCGTCATCCCAAAACCAAGCTCAAACACACCCTAGAAAGCCATATCCACTAATTGCCCAACAAGGGTAACAACAGACAGTCCACAGAGAAAGCAGAATTATCATACATGCTGCTTGCCAAGGCTTCTTACCATGGTTACCTTGCCTTGCTAGCATATGAATTAGGGCTCTCCCATTTTAGTGGGAGAAAGGCCAACAAGACAACGATAACCCCTACCTACGTGCAGTTCCACCCATGCAGTATGCCCCTCAGAAAAACCACTGCCACCTTTCTTTCCAGCGCAATTGTTTGCCAAGAAACAAACTCAAGCTTGTGAGCCTCTAACCACAATGAAGCCTCTGCTAAGAAAGGCCGCGTCAATATTCACACAAAACTGAGTGCTGTTAGCAATCTCCTTCCAAGAAACCACTCAGCAAATCCCTGACAACTTGACGATATGCCACGGTCACGCTTTGATACATCCCAGCCATGCAACGTACATAAAAACCACGGAAAGGTGCCAGGAATCTGGCGATGCGCAGCACGGAATGGCATTATACCTGGCGCGAACTGCACGGAAAGAAGCCGAAAACTTGCGTTGATAACCCATAAAGGAAGCGAAACATTCATAGGGTCACGTTGATCACACGATCGTACCATTACCGGAATTGTCCTTCGCCCAGCGGCGCAAGAAAGAACAACCTTCCATGGAATAATAAGACGCGCATCCCGCGAGCCTGGAGAGTGTCTTACCGATCATGACGGAAATCTTGCCGAAACCCAGCAAATTTTACCAATAACGATTTAAACGCATCCTTGACGCTAGGTAAAGCCCATAAAACCTGACAATCACCGCCGCCAGCGTGCATTCTAATTTATTCCTCTCGACGAAAACATCAGATTGGACCCCCGTGGCGATGGTCATCAATAAAATCATCGACACTGCAAAAAACGCGAACTCCGCTACGAAGTAGTAACATTTACTCATCGTCTTTAAGATTCGCTCAGTTTCTCTGCATTCCGCGAGCTATCTTTTTCTACTCTGCCTGAAAGCACGTCGCCATGGCCAGCTCCGGTAGGGGTGCGCGCCCCGTGCACCACTTTTTCACGGTACGGACGGGTACCGCGAATTTTTCGGCGCCAAAATATTCGCGCCGGGACCGTCCCCTTAACAAAACTCCAGCCTGTGCATGCTGGGCGCTGGGCCCGCGCGCGTGGGCAAGGGCGTCCAGACGAATGGAGTAAACGGGAGGAGGCTGCCGGGCTCTCATCATCCGCTTGAACTCCCTTTTGGACATGAGAATGTCCGCAAGGCGACGACGGTCACTCTTGAGGGCAGGCGTGTCATCTGTGATGGTCATGCCGTTGGCCGCATACTGCCGCTCAGGTAACCAGAATGACCCATCTGGGAAGTGGGTAACCATGGTACCAAAAGAGACGGTCACCTTGGATATGTGCAGCCAGTCAATCCCTAGGATGATATCAGCCGCTTGTAAGGGAATGACCGTGGCGCGAATGGGCACGCTGGTGCCTTGTACGATAGGGGCCAAGTCCGCATAGCCCGGGGATGGCTGAGTGTAGCCATCCGAGTATCGCACGCGCCGAGCAATGGTATGGGGAGTCGGGGTTACTCCCAGGCGCTGCACTATGGCCTCACTGACGAAGGTGGTAGCCGCACCACTGTCAATGAGGACCTTGATGCCCTCCAGACAACGCCCAGAGCCCTGGGGGTCTGGTAGGCTTCCAGTGAAGAGGAGTAGTTGCCGCGGGCCTTCGCTAGGCTCCGCTTGCCATTCCTGGGTCTCTGTCACCACATGACATGGTAACAAAACTTGGGCGACTTGTTCATGGCCGGGTAAGGTGTCGCCCGGAGTGCCCTCCCGGCCTCTCAGTCCAACGCCTCTCCTGCAGGCCCCTCGTCCACCGGTGTGCCTCGCAGGTGGCCGGATGCGGCCGCGGAAGAGCCATCATCAGGCTCGGCCGCGTCTGCGGCATCCAGTTGGTTGAGGGCATGCCCAGCTTGCTGGTAGGCGCTTGGGGGCGCCTTGGGTTGTTGGTACAGCCGGGGCTGTTGGCGCGCTTGTTGCAAGCGTCGGGCACGCTCACCCGCACTGGGAGCTGTGCGCATATTTCGCGCCGGTGGTGGCCTCGAGGCCATTTGCGGGGAGGCCGCTTGGAAATTGTTGCGTTGTGCACAGGCGGGGCCTGGTCCAGCGGAGGGAGATCAGGGCACTCACGTTTGATGTGCCCCACGCGGTTGCAGTGGTAGCACTGAATCCGGGAAGTGTCCAAGGCATTAATGTCCAGGACCTCGCACTGTAGCTCATCCACCCACACGGGGGCGAATCCCAGCTCATTGAGTTCCAGTGCATTCACGCGGGGTTTTGGGGTCCGCTGCACCAAGGGAGCTATCTCCGCTAGGTAGGTCTTGATGTCCTGCAGGTTCCATTGAGCCCAGGAGAGGTGGGCGAATTTCCGCTTCACCTCATCCCGGAATTCGGGTTGCAAGCCCTCATAGAACCTTGCCAAGGCTTCTGGGCCCATCAGGTCATCAACCCGCCCAGCTAGAAGCTCGAACTTGGTCATATATTCCCGATAGCTCAGGTTCCCCTGCTTGAACGCCCCAAAAGCCTCCCGGTCCAGCTTGTCTTGGTCGGGTGGCAGGTACTTGGCCCGTGCTCGCCGAAATAATTCAGCCAAGCTGCTGGGGAAGCCATTGGCCAGGGCGCTTTCGCAATGGAGAGCTTGTCTCACATCGGGAGCCAGTGCCTCGCTGGACACCAGCTTGACCTTGATATCCTCGTCCAAGAGCTTGCGATTGTATGTCTCCCAGATGTCGATCTTCTGAGACACTGCAATCTCCCAAGCCTCAAACTCTTGGTACGAGCAGTCGGGTTTAAACTTGGGAATATCCGACAGCTTGGGCAACGGTGGTAGTCGCCCTGCATTGTGAGTATCATCGTCATGATGGCCCATGATACTCGCGGGTCTCCCGGGCCCGGCCACACCTTGCGAGGTGTGCCCACGCGGGTAACCTGCCGGGGGGCTGCACTCATCCCCACCCGGGTGCTCATACCCATGTGGGTAGTGGGCGCGGCTTGCATAATGATGGGCGGCGGTGGCCGCTGGGTGCTGCGCTCGTGGGTCACCCGGAGCCAGGCGGTCGTATGCTGAGTTGGGGAGGGGAATCGCCTCCCCTGCGACCCCGAAGGAAGACCGACCGGTCCGTGCGGTGCCCTGGCCCTGCCCAGCCATATTTGGCGAGGCATGGCCGAAGGGGCTAGCCCCAAGGGGTCCAGGCGCATGATAGGACGCCCGATTCGCAGCGCGGCGAGACCGCGATCGGCTATCATACAAGGGTGGCGCCGGGGCGCTGCTGGGCCAAGTGGCCAATGTAGGTTGCGGCAGCACCGTAGGCAGGGCCCCACTCCTACCGTAGTGCAGGGTAACATTATTCCCCTGCGCCCCCGCGCCGGCTCCTACACCAAGGGCCGGACCCGCCGACAATCCCGCGATGGATGTTCCACTTGGTGGTCCATTAAGGGGATTCACTACAGGGCTACCAGGTGGTGCACCGGCAGCCGCCGAGGAATTCCCTCCCAAACGTGGGGTTTGTGCTGGGGATGACCCCCTAGAGCCACGCTCACTACTCGGGCGTGAGTGATTTTGGGTAGCTCTCTCTGCCGCCTCGAGTGCTGCCACGAGGGAAGGGGCAGGAGAGAAGGGATGGGCCTCTCGTCGCCCTCGCTCAATACCGTCAGCCATCGCGTGGTGGCTGGTAAAGTGCCGTGAACAATGTGCCTCTAGTCACCTTGGCGGGATGACAAATTAAGCACAAAAATACGTCAATTAAAGGACGTGAGATATTACTGCAGCTTGCCGGAGCTGACAGTAAGTATCCCAGAGATAGGGTGTGAGGCAATGGCCAAGACGCCAAACAATGCGTGAAATTGCAACCCACACAGCGTTTCCGTTTAAAGCACGCAATATAAGGAGATTCGTTTCCGGACGAATCCCTTAGGTCAACCGGACAAGGCCAGGTTGGGGCATGCAAGAACCGCAATATGGGTAACGGGTATGGGCAGTTAGGATTGTGGGGATCCGACCCCCACAATGAATTACTGCAAGCGGAATTAGTAAGGGTTCCGGCCCTTATATAATTCCGTTGCTGATCCGGATCAGATTACAGAAAAACGGGACGGGATAGAGGCCACTAGGAAAGTTTCCTCCGAGTCCAGTTTAACACGTATGGCTATTTAGAATAGCGCCTTAATGATTGAGAATGAATGCGAAAGACCTTTGACTTCCTATGCGTCACAGCGCACGATGGTGGCTTAAGAATACTTGTCACACAATACGAATAAGCTCAAACCCGGAAAACCGGTTTCGTGTATTACAATGTCACCACTCAGATTAAAACACTCAATGCGGGAAGACTTACACCCAGTAGGCGAGGGATTCACACTCGAGCCCACAGGAGATTTACACTCCAGGATTAAGCGATGGTAAATAATCTGTAGAGCAACGTGGTAAATTACGATACAAGGTCCGGACTGCTGGCATAGCTCGTGCCGTCCTATTTTGTCCCTTCGTCCCCGTTGGTGGCTGCGCCTGGCGCTGCCAACCAGGCATGACGTGAGGTCCGCGGGGACGGGCTTCTCGAACCGTCTAGAACACATTAAAGACCAGTACGGCTAGAGGCCTCTCCTGAAAAATATCCAAATGTCCGTAGGAACCATCATAACGCATGTGCAGTGCCACTTGGCTGTCCCGTAACTCCCGTTCAGGCGCTAGGTCTGCCTACGGCGCAAAAGCCAAGTTCGTCAGCAAAACTTCTACACTTACTTCCACACGGATTGCCTCGGCTGCCAACTATACTATGGCCTCGGCACTGGCGCCGGATTACGGTCGGCGCCGATCGACCGGGACGGATAATTTAATACCACAAATGGCATGTTGCATCCGTGCAACAACTGGATCGGAGGTAGCTCTAGAGGTTTTCCACAAGTGCTCGCGAAGAGCCCTTGTGTTTAAGCCGCTAGGTGCATTCTTAATAGCGCAGGGCCTGCGCAGGTTCGGCCCAATATTTAGCGAGATAGAAAGCCGAGTTCGACCCGCCAGCCTGGGAAACTGGCTGTGGTGAACGACGGCATCGTCTAGCTGAAAGGGCGGTCATAGGATAGGGCTTAGAAGCATCTCCTGTCGACTGGGCACCGACGGGGAGCTCGGCTCTGCACCACAACAAGGAATCGGCGCCAAGCTAGGGAGGAAAGTCGGCTGCGCAACGCCAAGGTACGTTTTGTCATGCAGTATGTGGTAGTCGCTTGCAGCCAACCGCCTTGCTCCGTCCCTCTTGCCTGCACGCGTAGGAGGTGAGGTTATGTGCGCCCATCCTTGTTGTTTTGTTTGTGAATTGTCGTTTCCTGTGACGTATTGTGACTAGCGTCCTGGCTGCGAAAGCCGAGGACGCTGGTAGGGTGGTTTCCGTGGCTTCGTCCTTGCGAAAAGGCGGGCAATTATCACGGAGGCTACTGTTACGTCCTAAACTTCTACCACCACCTCTACCTCTACCCGGCCTAATCCAACCTAAATTAGTCAGGCCTCCTCTACTCAAACCCCTAGCGAAAGACGAACGAGACGGTGCAGATCTCAATGCATTCACGTATGTATTACTGTAATACGCCATAAGCCATTTACACGAACCCGTTTACTCCAGGAATAGAGGAAGGAAACACAACTACGTACACTGCCGTGACCCAAGCCTATATGTGTTAATTCATTTAACACACGCCGAGTGCCAACACGAGGGGTAGAATGTGCATAAATGATCACCAACGGTCCAGCATGCTCGGGCCGACCTGGCCCTCGCCTACAATTGCACAGATGCACGCTGGTCCACTACATTCTACCCAAAGGATAAGAACCACTAGTAAAGTACGCGGCGCGACGCCCAAGGGCATCCAATGCACCACAGTACTGTCACAAGGACAACAGTGTCCCCGTACAAACTACACGTAACCTATGAACGACCGAGGCAAAGGACCTAATTTACGTCCGTAACTACAACGAATTGTTACGCGACGTAACACCTCCCCCCCCACAAAGGTAGGGAGGCCTCTCCCTACGCACAGGGAGGAAACCAAGGGGTAGGAAGAACCTAACAGCAATGCACCCAGCACACACCAACACAATCGACAGGCCATCCAAGATACAAAGCACCAACATGTTAACTCGGTTCCACCCCGAGTGGTGTAGGGTTAACCAGCACCAAGCCTGGTGGGAGGATCCCCTAACTGCCTGGCACAGAGGCCTTGCCGGGAGGGACGGCACTGGGCAGGACACACAGAGTAAACAAATCAGTACCAAGGACCAAGAACGACCAATCAACTGGCCAGAATATGAGGGCGACTCTACATACCGGAGGGACAACACCCTCAGGTTGGGCCTAAGGCCCTCTATCTAGTTGCCATCAGTCTGGTAAGTGCCACGCGAGGCCAGCAGAACATCCAGATACGCATGGTAGTGGGCCACGTCGTCGGCATTATCATGCCTATCTACAGTGAGGAAAACATCGGCCCACACGCCATCAGGAAAAAGGCCCAGAAAGGCCCAGTAATACCTATGCTGCGTAAGAACTACCTGGCCACGGGCCCAGTCCAGGAAGCCACAGGCAAAGAAGCGAAGGAAGGGCTCTACCGCGATCAAACAGAGAGCCCGCAGGAGTAGGCGATGGTACCGGATCCGAGGACGCAAACCCGTCGGGAAGAACAGATCTATCAGGGACTCCACGTTAGACGGCCACAACCGGATGTGCCGAACCTCACGTGAGCGCCACCGACGAGCGCACTGTCGCGACCCGAACGTCTCGAGGTAGTCGCTAGCCCGAGGGGGAGGATGGCCACGGGAGTCCAGGCCCTGGCCCGGGAGGGGCGCTGGACGACGGGCATCCCACTCCAGGATGGGCTGCAGGAGAACCGCGCCGTACGTAGCACCCGGCACGTACCGCAGGAAACTCGACCGTAAGGGCATCTGAGGCCATAATGCCCAGAGGCGGAGGGTAAGCCCACTGGAAACCACCGTAGGTGTCCAAGTCGTTGTGACGCCTAGCCCAGCGATACAGAACTCGTCGAACCAGGATCTCGCCCTGGAACACAGGATCAGCTAAAATAACCATATCGAACGGAGGCCGATCAGTATCAATGGGTAGGCCACGGTCACGCGGCGCCCGACACACCTGGGAGAACCCATAGGACATGGGCGAAATTGCCAGCTCGGCAGCGACGCGCGGCAGGTCACACTGTCGGCAGGCGATCGCAGACACACCGTACCCAGGAACGGGCGTATCGCGCGACTCCGGCGTCGCATGTACCACAGAAGGGGCCCGGTCCCGGTCGCCTTGGGACAACTCCCGTAGGGAGTCAGAAGCGCGGATGGCGCGATGATCAAGGCCGCTGGCCCGAACAACCGCAGCCAAAGACCGCGGGGCCGAAGGGGCCGGAACCGAAACAGGGGTAGGAACCTGCACAGGCGCAGACGGCGCCGGTGCAACAGGAGGCCGCGACGGACCCGCTGCCGAAGGAGGCTGCGACGGGCCCGCCACCGCAGCTGACGCTCCGGTCTCCGGTGGAGGCGCACCCTCAGGCCACATGTTGAAGATGGGGCCCGTGGGGACAGGCACCTTACCATAAAACTGGCTACCATCCAGGCTCCAGTCTGGCACTGGAATCCTCTGCGGGGGACCACCCTCCCAAAGCCTGGGAAGCCCGCTCGTATCGCCAAAGAAGCCCCGCGATGGCTGCGACGGAGCTTGTGAAGGCTCGGAAGCAGCGACGGCGGGCGCGACCGTTGGGGCAGAAGACTCACGCGAAGGCGCAGGTACGGCGGTCACAGGCGCGGAGGCAGCAGGAGGCGTAGGAGCCGCAGCAGCAGACGAAACCACAGCGACCGAGGGCTCGCACTGGGGCGCAGGCGAAGCCGTAGTCACCGAAGCAACAGGAGGGGTAGGTGGCACCGCAGCAACCGATGCCCCACCTGGCATGGCTGGAGCCGGCGACTGGGACGCCATGAAGGCCCCGAATGCCGAGGCCAGGGACTGGATCTGGGCCTGCATTGCAGACACAGTAGCCGCAAGGTGGTCAGGCTCGCGATCCAAGCCTGGAGGGGTAGGCTCCACCGACACGCGCTGGGTCGACCGTGGTGACGACGGGACAGGGGAAGGAGCCGACACGGAGGAGGAGGACGCTGCGACTGAGGCCGAATACTCTGGCGTGTACTGCGTCTCTACCGGTGCATCCACAGGGGAAGGATCGCCATGTGCTAACATCCCCGCTGACTGATCCGCAATCTCCATAAATTCAACCGCCCGTAGGAGGTCGCAGGGGTGGTCATCTACCTCGGCCTCGCCCTCGACCGGAAGCCAAGGGAAAACCTCCCGGAGGCAGGAGCGGCCCACAGGGGTAGACAGGTAAGAGAACACCCTAGGGCACTGAAGAATGGCGGCTATTTGCCCCAAGGCAGGGCAGCGGGAACCACACCCCAAAAGACAGTGCCCAGCATCGTCAAACCCATGCACGACCAGCTGTTGCGGATCATTGGGCCGGGTCTGGCCCGAACCAAGAGACCCCAAAGAGGGCGGCCCGGACCAAGGCCGCATGATGAGCCTGAAGGGCAGGATGAAAGGGGCCACCCGGATAACTGGAACGGGAAACCCATCGGCCCGGAAGGGCCTCATAGTAGAACTCTGGGTCAGGGGAAGGCGGCAAGATCTCCGTCGGAGGGGTAGGTTCCGCCATGATGGCTGCGGAGGGGAGGGGACAACCAACCACCCATCGACAGCAGGCATACTATAAGGGAGGGGCAGGTCGCCAGCTAGAGCTGGTGCAGGGTTTTGTAATCCTGCAACAAGCGGCTACAACCATCTAACTTCACTCTCCGTGTACCATACAATATCTACCTCACTACGAGCATACATCCACTTCACCTTATACTGGCGTTGAGTACCGCGGCCCTTTTTAATATCCCTATGGGCCACGATACTCTCTACCTCGTCTTCTACCTCACCAGTATCAGGATCATGCTCTAAATAAAGGGGCAGGGGCTAATTCTCTACCAGCGAACGTGCTTTGGTGATAAAGCTTCAGCTGGCTTCTATGGAAGGTGTTTGAATGAGTCTGCCAAGAGGTAGGGATATCTATTTTATATAAGAAATTACCTACTCTAGACAACACACGGAAGGGTCCTAAGAAGGCGGGCCTAAGTTTCACTTTAAGTTCAGCTTCGAACTTGTGAGCAAATCGGCCAACACGGGGGCCTTCTACTAAGACTAAATCTCCTACTATATCTATCTCAGGCGCTGTTCTATCTAAGGAGGCACGCAACCTAGCAAGGTACTTGGCCTGTGCCCTGTGGTACCCTGCAATAGCGTTGTCGTGTGCATTTTTCATTCTATCTAATAGCGACTGTACACCTTCTACGGTATCCCGGGACACATCATCCTTGTCCCTTAAAGGACTAGCTAAGAGAGAGGTAGGGGTAAGAGGTTGTCTACCAGTATCTAGGAAGAAAGGCGTATAGCCATGTGCAGCCTGAGGGCAATTGTTAAGGGAAAACTCTACTAGGCATAGGTAATCCTCCCAATCGCTCCCAGAACCATTCACATAGTGCCTTAGCGCTTCTTCCACTACCCTATTCAGGCGTTCTACTAAATGAGAAGAGGAGGAGTGGTAGGCAGTACCGAGAGTAACCTTGGTACCGATAGCAGCAAAGAACTGCTGCCAAAAATCAGAGGTAAATAGCTTATCTTTATCCGAAATGAACTGCCTACTCAAACCATGATATCTATAGACATTATTGAGGTATAGGCGTGCGCAATCGCGTGCGGTGAGTTCTAAAGGACACGGCACGAGATGACACATTCGAGTAAAACGATCTACAAAAACAAGGATCTGGGCGTTACCTCTATCATTCTTCCTAAAGGGTCCTACAAAATCCATCATAATGGAGGACTCCCACGGCATGATGGGATCAGGTAGGGTCCTAGGTTCTGCTATCTGTCCTACATTGTTGGGTTTCATCTCCTGACAAGATTGACAGGTCCTAACATACTCATCTACATCTTTTAAGAGGGAAGGCCAGTAGTAAGAGCGGGCTACTAGGTCCCGTACCCGTTTACCACCCTGATGAGCAGCTAAGTCATGCAACTCAAAGAGCAAGGAGGAGCGACAGATAGGAGGGACATACAGGCGCCATTGAGGGGGAGAATCTGCTATCTGCACATATAAAAACCCACCTACAAATTTACAAGGGTGCTTGCCTAATTGTTGGGGATGGGAGGCAATGGCAGCTAAAGCTTCCGGCTCAGTGGCAGTAAATCTACTAATAAGGCGTTCAAGATCAGAGGTAGGCATCGCTACAGAGGTATCCAGAACAGGTTTAAAGAGGTCTCCTACCGCCTTGCCAAAGAGAAGGGGAGGTCCTAGAGGGACTATGTTATCATAAGACTTTCCTGACCTAGTCGCTATATGGCTAAGCGGTATAGAAATTTTATTTTTCCCCTCCCCCCCACAGAGACCACAGGAAGGGCCTCACACGGGAGAGAGAGTCCTACGTGAGAAAGGAGATCAGGCATGCGAACAGCTGTATGAAAGAGATAGGCATAAGATTCATCATCAGGTAGTTCACCATAAGGGATTACACCCATAGTAGTAGGAACTAGAGTAGTATTGAGAACATCCAAGTCCTCGAAAAAGGAGTAATCTGCGCGACGGGAGAGTGCATCAGGTACTATGTTATCTACACCTTAACATACTGAAGTTTAAAAGGGGAAAACTGTGCTAAAAACTCCATCCAGCGCGCTTGACGAGGGGTAAGGTTGGGTTGGGAGAGCAGATGGGTAAGGGGACGGTGGTCCGTTTGGATAACTAATCTATAAGGATCTATCTCACAGGGTTCATTCAGGCAAACATCAAATTGGGCACCTTTAAGAAAGTGCTGCCACGCGTGGCAACAATACACCACCGCTAAGAGTTCCTGCTGGTGTACGGATAGTTACGCTCCGCAGGGAGCATTGTCCTAGAGATATACTCAATTGGCTGTAAGCCCTGACCCTGATCCTGGAGAAGGACGCCCCCTATAGCTACCTTACTAGCGTCTGTAGCTACCACAAAGGGTTTGGTAGTATCGGGTAGGATGAGTACGGGAGGAGAGAGGAGTAGGGATTTTAAACACTGAAAAGCGACTGACACTCACTACTCCAGACAAAGGGGATATCTTTCTTTAATAAATGATTGATAGGGGCTGCTATAGTTGCGAAACGAGGGATAAAACGCCTATAGTAAGAGGCAATCCCTAGGAAACTACGTACACTTTAACGTCGGTAGGGGTAGGCCATTCCTGAATTGACTTAGTTTTATCCGGGTCGGTAGCGACCCCGGCATCTGACAAAACATGTCCTAAAAATGGTACACTCCTACCAGAACGAACTTTAGCACGGCGAGCCCACAAGGAATTTTCAGCCATTATTTCTAAGACTTTCTTTAAATCACGTAGGTGCGTTTCAAAATCAGGGGAGTAAATAAGGATATCATCTAAGTAAGCCTGAGCACAAGAACGATCGTGCTCAGATAAAGAAACAGAGGAGAAGGAAGGATCCTTTAAATCAGATGACACTTGGGAAGGTGAGAATTACCCATAACAGGTCTAAGCACTTCATTCATTAACATTTGAAAAGAGGCAGGAGAATTACAGAGTCCCATAGCCGCTACTCTAAACTGATAATGACCAAAAGGGGTAGCAAAGGCGGTTTTATGGCAATCCTCAGGCGCTATACGCAGTTGCCAAAAACCATCCGCACAATCCAGTACCGTGAAACAGGTAGAACCTTTAACCTTAAATATATCATCAATACGAGGTAGAGGGTATTTAGACTTCACAGTAATATCATTTAACTTCCTATAATCAGTAACTAGGCGAAACTTGCCATTTGGCTTAGGGACTAACAGGACACCAGCTGAGTAGGGGGAGTTACTAGGCTCTATCAATCCTGCTTCTAATAGTGACACTAAAATCTGTTTTAGTTCCTTTAACTCGGTAGGGCCCATTCTATACATCGGAGAGTGCGTAGGAACTGCACCGTCCTTAATAACTACACGGTGTAAAACAGAACGAGGAGGAGGATAAGAAGGAGTCTTTTCTTCAAAAACTTTGGAGGAATCTATCACAGCCATGTATCTTACTATTTCATTTTCAGTAAATCCCACCCCTATTGTATCCACTGTGTTCACATCTATATCCACACTATTATTAGGGATAGGTATCTCCTGTACTTCTAACTGAAGGAACATACATAATAAATATCCATATTCCTTTAGTTCAGATCGCAATTCATCATTGGACATTAATACTTCAGGTATAGGTCTTACAGGAGGATCAACAGGTGTAGGAGGAGTAATATCTACCAAGGATAAATTTTCTACTCTATAATGACGTTCCGGTACCCAGTAAGAGCTATCTGGAAACCAAATGACCATGGTATCATAATTAATAGTAATCTTATTATCCTGGTGCCAATCTAATCCTAGTAATACATCAGCGGTAGTGATAGGGCCTATAGTGGCCGTCAGGTTGACAGTACGTCCTTGTATGACCAGGGGAAGGGACACCGTACCCGGGGAATGACTGGTGCGACCGTCAGCATAATGGACAGTGACAGGTTTGGTGTGAGGGATAGGGACTAGTCCTAAACGCCTAACTAGGGCCTCGCTCACAAAGGAGCTAGCCGCACCGCTATCCACTAACACAGAGACATTCAAAAGTTCATCAGCATGCAAGAAGGGGTCTACAACAGTGTGGGGAACGGTTAAGCCACCATTCAAAAACATAAGAGGACGGACACGTAGTGGTAGGGATGATTCAGCTCCTACAGAGGTTATAAAAACAGGCAGGCAAAAATTATTATCTGGGGTACTATCTAAGGACCTGTCCAGGTTACCCCCGGCTGACAGGCCTACTGTTCCCCCTCCCCCCCCAAATCCATAGGAACTAACCCCGAAGAAGACCCTGGCGAAAAAGCCACTGCTGGAGGGTCACGAGGGAGCGAAGAGGGTGCAGGAGCCTGATTATCATAGGGGAACCCTGAGGGTCCTGTCTGCACAGCATTCAGCCTACTAGGGGTAGCTGAGGGAATGCGTCCTGGAGTGGGACGAATAGGAGCACGCTGAGGGGTACGAGGAGGGCGAGCATCGGGATGAGGGGGAGCACCCGAAAGGAACTTGGGGCACTCACGTTTAAGATGACCTACTTCCTTACAATGATAGCATGTGATATGAGAGACATCCAGAGCTGAAAGGTCAGTAACGCAAATGTCTAATTCTTCTACATAGGAGTTCTCCTCCTCAGGGGTAAGGCTAATGTTATTAATACGGGAACGGGTAGGAAGAGAAGGGGTGGTGAAGAAATCTGCTACTCGTAAGAGATGCTGTCGCACATGCTTGAGGGGTAGATCAGTAAAACGGTAGGCAGAAAACTGGCGCTTTACCTCACGTAATAAGGGTCTACTGAGGCCTTGTAGGAAACGAGCACGTACTTCTGCGCCCGACAAATCCCTAATTCGTACCATCTGTGCATCAAATTCTTTCATATACTCCCTAAACGATTTAGTACCTTGCTGCAAAGTACCAAAGGATAATCTATCCTGCCAATCTGCATCAGGAGGAACTAAATGGTTCTCTAAACGCTTAAACAATTCTGCTATACTGATCAGTTAGGGTAGGCATGAGAGGCCAAGGATTCACACTGGATGAGATTAGCAAGCTCAGGGGTAATACAGGTAGTAAGATAGTGAGGGACTAATACAGCATCAGAGAGACGCCATCTATTGTGATTTTGCCACGACTCTGTGTTCTGGGTAAGCAACATAATAAAAGTGAAAAACTGTTGAGGGGTAGACTTGACATCCAACTTGGGTAGGTTAGCAAAGAGGGGAAGAGCAGGGGGCTTAGGGGGATTAGAAGGGTCAGATTTACCCATAGGACCACTGTCTTCCACTGCTACATACGAGGGATAGAAAGAAGGAAGAGGAAAGGTTTTGGATAGGGGTCTAGAAGGGGCCACCGTTTCAGGATGGTGCCCATAGGAGAAGGGAACAGTATATTGCTCACGAAGGGAGGAGTAGGCAAAATGATCATAATTTCTGTCATCTAGAGGCATGGTGCTGAAATCACTATTAACTTCTAAATCAGCCACACGGGTAGGGACCTGGGCAGCCTCGTAGGCCGTATCAGGGTAGGACCAAGAAGCAGGAGGATAAAATGGAACTGCACTAGGGCGACCAGAAGGGCCAACAGGGGCAGAGGTACGACCCGTGTTATAAGCAGGAATGGAAGGCACAGGGTGGGGAGGAGGCCTAGAAGCATTGTCAGTGAGTGAGGACCTACTAATTGAGGGTTGAGCCAAGGTTGCAGGAGGGGCAGGGGCCTGGTTCAGAGTAAAAGAGGGGTCATCACTAAGTCTGACACGTTGTTCAAAGGTAGGTGGGGTATGTGAGGGACGACGGCGACCACCAGTAATAGGAGAAGGAGGTGAGGTACGCAGATTACCTTGAGGAGTGAGATGGTGCACCGTTTCCAAGGAGTCCCGTCGGTTACCACGAGTATTGTTGTTGTTATTAGTAGTATTATTATTAGTAGCAGTAGTATTGGTAGGTATAGGCGACATATCTCCACCCACTGGATCCATGTTTAATTAATTAAAAGAAAGAAAACAACAAAAGGAATAGGAATCTAAATTGAAGCAATAAAGGCAAAAGGAAAAACCTTGAATGCAAAGAAAACAATTAAAATCAATCCTTTTTAACCACATGCAGTAATGGATAGGGAACCAAACTCTAAGGTGAGAGGAGTATCTGAGCTATAGATGAGGATGCAGCCCGCCTAGGGGGAGAAGAAGGAGGGGTAGCAAAAACTAGAGCTTCTACGGGAGGACGACCACGAGGAATAGAACGTACATGTAGGCCTAAATCTGATTCACTATGGTCTATAAGGAACTGCTGAGCTTCCTCAAAGGTCACAAATTTCTTATACCTAACTACGTTATATGTACGGTTTTGCACTATCTTCCTAGCATCTGACCAAGAATTAAGGAAAATGGCGGACCATTGAGGGGTAATAACTACGTAATATTTGGCTAAGCTATTATCACTGGAAGAATGGGAAGGAGCAGTAAAAACACGACGCTGGCTCATGGTAACGCACCTGGTAGGTCTTGTGACGTCACGCTAGAAGTAGAAGGAGTAGGCGACTTATCTGGGTGATCTGGAGCACCGAAAGCAGCACGAGGGCGGCAATAGTCCAGCGCTCGTCCTAAAATCAGCGACCAGTCTCTCTGCGGGTGCGGCCGTCTAATAAAACAGCAGCACGAAGGAAAAGGTGTAGTCTACCACGACGCTAATCGTCTCACTCTTGCCGAACCGAACAATTATCCCCTATCTACGACAGGAAGCAACCATACGCAGGAAAACAAAGCGAAGGAGCGATCTAGAAAAGCGAAGGAGCTATCTATAAAAGGGTTTTTCCTACGAGCAGGTCTAGCATCTACGCAAAGCGTGTCCGGAACCGGGCAGCACTACTCTCCTAGCTTGAAGGCGACCCGCCCATTACCTGTCAAGAAAGTGTCGTCTTCGTTTCCCTGGACGCGGAAGGGTTCTTGCAAAGGCGTATGTGACAAAGGACCGTCGTCTCGCTCTCTACCTACGAAAGTTCCTCCGATACCATTGTTACGTCCTAAACTTCTACCACCACCTCTACCTCTACCCGGCCTAATCCAACCTAAATTAGTCAGGCCTATGAACGACCGAGGCAAAGGACCTAATTTACGTCCGTAACTACAACGAATTGTTACGCGACGTAACAGCTACCCTCTTGTATGGAATTAGGAGCGCGAAGCTCCTGATTTCTGTGATAGTGATTAGATTAGAGCCAGTTGGCATCCCCCCCCCTGTGACAGGTCACACACTAGAGGTAAAAAGGTTCCTTTCTCTTTTCTATCTCTGTCTGCTGGCAATAGACGACGTGTGTGATGGCTAATACCAATAATAGAAATAATATTAGATATAATGAAGCACTTGGGGGTTGGGATAGTGATGCATCTAGGCAACGTTACTATGCTGTGGCACATGATGGAGGCACAGGGAAAGTAGGTATTTTCTATAGCTGGGTAGACTGCAAGAACTATGTAGTGGATAGGCATAGGGCTATCTTTAAGGGATTCAAGACAGCATGGGAAGCAGATAGGTTTATCCAGGAATACATGACACGTCCAGTAGGCTTGCACGTAGAGGCACCACCTCAGGAGATTAGGACTCGCCCAATGCCTAGGGGCCGTAGCTATGCACCCAATAGTGCAACAGTAGAGAGCAGGACGGGGGACACACAGGCTGTCACAGTCACGTTCAGCCAACTCACTGTCAGCACCCCACCTAGGCAGCCACCTAGTTTCTAGAGGAGTAGAGTACTAATTATAGCTTACTATATAATAGCTACATTAGCAGAATAACGTAGGGCAGTCGCTTGGTTGATTGCTTGTGGGCATGTGCATGGCATTTTCCTCCTTCTTCCTCTCTCCTTCCTTCCTTCTCTTGTGGATGTGGTACTGGTAAACATGCCGCGGGGTAAAAAGAAGGTATGCGGCACGGCTAGGAGTCATTCCGAGGATGGCGGTGTAGACTTGGATAGGCAGGGCAGCCCAGGGTCCCAGGTACAGGAGGTATCACAACAGGGCTCGTCCTACCAGCAAGGCAGTCCTGTAGGTCACCCAGGTGAGCTGGCTAGTACCTCCCGTGAGCCGCGAAGGCCACGAGGAGCGGATATGATGATAATAGGGAGGAATACCAGCCGCAGCGAATGCAGGCTGAGTATAACCAGCTGATGGAACGGGCAGGTGATGAGGCCCGGCCCAGATTGAATCCCACGAGGGCAGCCCAGCACCTGGCAGTGCAGCCGCCGCAACACCCGCCAGTGCAGCCGCAGCAGCACCCCGTGCAGTCCCCACAGCAGCATTCGGAACAGCAACAGCCGTTGCCGCAGCAGTGGCAGCCGCAGACAGTACAGCAGCAGCAGCCACCGCCGCCGCAGCAGCAACAGTGGCAGCCGCCGCAGCAGCTTCCGTCGTTGCAGCAGCAGCAGCAGCCGCTAAGCCAGCCGAACGGGTCGCAGATGTTTGGTCCGCTTAGTCAGAACGCGACCTATTATCACGCGCAACGTGCCCAACGATTACAACATCCCTGGGCGAGCGGTCGACGGGTTTCTTTTGGCAGTGACCTGCAGTCCAATGCGACATCGCTGTGGACCCAGGACGAGGCTAGGGTCCCACCGCCGGTATACGATGAGGGTGGGCCCGCGTCGTCCCATCCGGCGCGCAATGTCCCAGCAGTCGGACCTGCGCGGCCGAGCGTGTCGCATGGCAATAACCTCAACTTGAGTCGCATGGCACCCAGCGATCCTGGCTACGCGCATCCCTCGTCTGTCTGTCTACAACGCAGCGCGACTAGGTCAGCGCCTGCATCGGCAGATGACTCGTTGTCGATCTTTAATGTTCCGCCGTATCGCGCAGCGGGCGGACCTCGGGCCGACGCGTTTAAGGCGCCGCCCATGCCTGACTTTAAACCAGTGCCCAAGCTGCGCGCGACTATGAACCCTCGCGAGATCGACGAATGGACGCGTATGTGGGTACAGATCTATTGGGCGTGGTGCAACCACAATGGGTGGGAGCTAGCTACCGAGGTTCTTATCTCCTACGTCGTCACAAACTGCATGGATCCCTCAGTGGTCGGCATACTCAACTGTGAGAGTGTCGCGTCGCGCTTGTACCCTCGCACAGTAGAGGAGCTACTAGAGCGCATTGAGCGCAAGCTGGTGCACCCTGACTGGAAGCTCCACGAGCGTCTGGCTTTTTCCAAGCTACGCCAAGGCACCACACCTTTCCGCGAGTTTCTGACAGAGTTTGAAGCATTCTCGGCTCGCATTGAGGACTTGACCTGGACCGAATATAGGGCGCGGTTCATTGAGGCGCTGAGTCCGGAACTCCTAGATGAGGTGCTAAAGCGCTTTGCTGAGATACCGTGGGAGCAGTGGGATGTGATCGAGATCCAGCAGTACCTTCTAAAGGTGTCAGATGTGCTCGCACGCCGCCGCACAGCGGTCACCTATCGGCATGCTGGTGCTGCACCGCGTCGCGTCCACTTCACTACGGTGGACCAAGATGGGTCCTCTGAGGACATTGTCGACCACGAGCAGGAGGACGGCGACTATGAAGCGCCCCAGGTCAATGCAATCGATGCGTCCAAGGCGCGATGCTTCCGGTGCGGCGAGGTCGGGCATCTCAAGAAGGACTGCACGCGACCACCACGGGATCGGGATCGTGGCGACGAGCAGACGTCACCCCGTTTCTCCGGGCCTGCCTTCGGTAAGCGCCCGGAACAAGCACGGCGCGCAGACCGGCCTCGCAACGCGGGCGAGCGCGCAGCCAAGCTGCAGGACGCCCGGCAGCGTCCCACGCAGCACCAGACGCCCCGCGCTACGGGTCCTTCGTTCCAGCAGGTGAACCGCGAGTTGAATGAGTTGTTCTCACAGCAACAGGACTCGGGTAATGGCGCCTCGGGGGTTATGGATGGCAAGGCGGTCGCCGGCTATGGGCATGGCGACGAGGAGGATGAGGTAGAGGGGGAAGAGTGGACCGGGCGGTCGAACGAGGCGGTCTCCCGGCCCTCCGTTCCTCGTGCGTAGTGTCCCTGCCTACACGGATAGAGGTAGATGTAGGACAGGTAGATAAGGTAGCGCAAGTCAATAACGTCGGGCAGATAGACAGCTTAGATAAGGACACCCCGTTGGTAGCGAATACCAGCGCGGGCGCAGAATCAGTCGTTACAGTAGATAGTCGCTCCCCGCTTGTAGCGAATACAAGTGTGGATGCATCCTTGGGCGAGGACTCTGCCCCAAGCACGCAGCCGGCCACGGGTAGCGCAGCGAGCTCCGACCAGCCTACGCGCGCAACTCCGGCTGGTACCCGCAACTTGCTCCTTTTTAGGGGAGGTCTGGCTGTACCGGGATCAGCATTAGACCCCTACCTCAAGGACAAGACCTTCATGGACGTGCAGTTCATGGTGGACACGGGTGCGTCTACAGTTAATATTGCCTGGCAAGCAATATTATTCTACTAAGCTACTTGGCTTGTAGAGATTCTACTTCCGGTTACTACAATCCAGAAACGGGTTCATTCTGATGAGTATTGCTCGAGATATGAGCAAGATACTGTTCTACTACATTCTACTTGGATTCGGTGATTCTACGGTGGTTCTTCAAGTGACGCGTGGCATACGACGTCTTGTCACAGTGTGCGATAGGACATGTAGTCTCCGACACTGCGGTCTATTCAATGCTATTGATTAGACGTAACAAATAGTGACAGGACTTGTGCGACAGGACACTGATGTGACTATTTATGGATAACGAGTCGAGATCTGCTGGTCCAGAGTGAAGGACAGCAATATTGTGAGATGATCTGTCCTATCAGTCATCTGGATGTGACTGCGTCACAATTAGTATATAACGAGCAGGACGCTGCCACTTGGTAGCACCACTTTCCCTGCACCTGTGTCCTCGCACCTTTGGCGACGGTTCTCACGTGCCTCGTGCATTCTGTGCTGGTAGCCATAACCAGCAACGTAAACCTATTGATTAATATAACTACTTCCTCTGTAGATATTAATCAGTGCAGGCTGAACCACAGTTCAGCCACAGTTTCGTTAACTCGAATTACAAGCGAGTTCGTAATCTACTGATTACGGCATTGATTTCTGGTGTCGGCAATTTTTACGGTGTTTTTCCATTATATGGGAAACACGCGTGAATATCGTGAGCCATCTCCCGAGCGTGCGTCGGCTCCATCGTCTTCAGGCTTTAATTTCAACGTTCAACGTACGGCATCAACTGCTGCGCTGCATTCGCGTGCTGTTCAACCTTCGCTGTCTCAAGCGCTCGTCAGCCGGCCGCCAGTTTCTAACGATCTGCATCAGTTCGTCGACGACCTTACTCAAGATTTGGAAATCCTGTCGGAAAATTCCCATATTTTCCGAAGGCTTGCAGCGTCGGGATCAGACGACAAGCTCAAGTAATTTCGGCGCTTCGCACCTACGGCTTGGGTGTTCTGGCGTTGGCGACAGCGTGGTCTGGAATTTCGGCGACTCTTCCGGCTGTCGCAGTTCCGGTTAGCAACAACGGGTGGGCGTCGTCAGTCGACGGTATCATAAACGTCGCTGCTTCGATTCAGCGGCAATCAAACGCTGAGGAGCCAGGTGAAAAACGAGGGGCTTCCTGATTTATATCCGAGTATTGTGCAGCAGATTTTGGATAACGTATTGCAGTTTCCGCGCGACGATATGCGGCTGGATTAAATTTTCTGTTATAATTAACAGTGAATTAATTCAGGAAAATTTTTTTCTTGGTTCCAGAGCTTAAGGGATTAATTTATTAATTCCCCAGCAGTATTCTTTCTTCAGCATCGGCATCGGCATCGACAGTTGTCATCGGCATTCGCAGCGACCATGCAGGGTTTGGAAGACGGCGAGATACGCGGCGAACGAATGCTGCGGGGTCAGAATTTTAATCGTCAGCAGCAGCAGCAGCAGCAGAGCAGCCCCGCAGAGCCAAGGCCCAGGAGGGCTTTGCTATTCTTAACCAGCTTCCCAGTCTCAAGGAGCACTGGACTGTTAAGGATAAGGATATTACCATTAGGCACCTTAAGGGATATAAGGGCTTGTATAATGGTAACAATCCTCTGCAGGTGCTGTGTATGTCACAGTACCTTCTTAAGTGTCCCAAGAGGGTGCAGAAGTATGTAAATGACAAGTTTGAGGATGGAGATTCCTGGGAGGTTTTTATAGCTGAGTTTGAGGTGTTCCTAGATGATAAGAGGGCTAGTGATGGCTCCTTTTGGAAGAAGGAGTACATTGATTTCAAGGCTGAGGGCCTGATTCTGCAGGCATTTGAGGATTTTCAGGAGCTCAGGCACAATTGTGCTGGCAAGGGGTATGTAGTGTCAGATGAGATTGCCATGGATGATTTCCTAGGTAGCCTGGGATTGGATGAGGTCACCTTGGATAACCTGCAGGTGCACATGCGTACATGCACCACCTGGGCTGCTATGGTGGCCAAGATCAAGGATTATTTCAGGGGCAAGTATGTGGGAGGCAAGAAGGAGGCAGACAAGGCCAGGGAGAAGGAGAAGGAGAAGGATAAGGTGGAGGTGGCAGCTGCAGCAGGGGTCAAGGGCAACCAATGGGGGGGGCAGCCCTCCAACGGTTATGGCCCACCAAGGTCAGGGCCTTCCAAGAGGGGGGGCTTCCAGGCCAAGGGCTTCAGTGGCTTCAAGCGTCGTGGAGGTCCTTCCCAGGAGCAGCCAGCGGCTCAGCGTCCCAGATTTGATTTCAACAGGGTGGGGTCCCAGCGGGGACCACCTGGGGTGGGGACACCTCGTATCACATGTTATTTCTGTCACCAGCAGGGCCACATCCGTAAGGACTGCCCTAGCTGGCGTAAGCAAAGGGGCCAAGGTGGGTATAACAACCCAACCTGACAGGCTCAGCCTTCCCTGGGCTTGCTAGGGTCCGCCAGGGAGGGGGCTAAGAGTGACCCCCCCATTACTCTGGATGAAGTTGATTTGCTCCCTGCACAGGTTGAGAGTCTCCCACTTAAGGTTGAGAGTCCCCTGCACAGGTTGAGGGTGCATCCATGGAGGAAGAACACAATGGGGTAGTGACTGGGTCTTCCCACGTCACCATGGTGAAAGCAGTTACCACAAGGCAACAACGTTCCCACATGGCTCTTGGAGGTAGTTTGCGTACTCCTTCAATGTTGGAGCGTGGAAGTCCTGCCTTAGGGCAGGAAGCTCCTTTAGAGGAGGAGGATGAGGCTGATGGCCTGAATGATGCAATGGGGAGCTTGGTTGTAAGAGAGAGTGCTGTTCCAAGCACCTCACCTGTATTTAATAAAATGTCTCTTGTGTCAAACATTGCATTGAGATTGCATCATATGTTTGGTCATGCTGCCCAGGCACTCCAGTTTGCAAGGAGGCTGGGAGGGACATCTTTGTTTAATGCAGTAAAGCAGGTTGCTGAGGCTTGTTCCTGTAGGCTGGTTGCTCCCAAGCCTAAGAAGTCTCATGTCAGACAACCTGTGTTGCAGCCTGGATATGTACAATGTGATATCCAAGAAATCAGGAAACTGATTTTGTTGGTGGGTGTTGACAGATACACCAAGTACAAGGTGCTGGAGCTGTTGCAAGACAAATCTAAGCCATGTTTGGTGGCTGGGCTCCAGGCTATCAGATCCAGAATGAAACCAGTGATCCAGCTGCAGTGTGATTTAGAATTTGAGTGCTGCATGGGGCATGAAGACCTCCCTGAGTTATTTGTTGTACACAGGGAGTCCCATGGCAGTCAAGGCGTGGTGGAGAGGACAATCAGAGAACTCAAGACTATTCTGCTGACGGAGAAGAAGATTCCAAGATTGGTTCCAGCTATTATCAAGACGGCCTGGTTAAGGTCAGTTGAGGACAGATTGAATGTCAGGGCATCCATGTATGTTGGAGAGGTCCCTGTGACTCCATTATCATTGCATCTTCGGGAGCTCCCTACTGAGGTTGAGCAAGCCTGGAAAGATAGCCTTATGTTCAAGTTTGCCAAGTTGAGGCAGAAAGACAAGGGCTGGAGTGTTCTGAAACCTGTTGTTGGCCAGAGGGTAATTGTGTGGAAAGAGCCCAAGCTTGCAGGCAAGCGTGGTAGCTGGCACCCTGGAGTAGTGACCAGGGTGGAACTAGCTGGGCACAAGTGCTGGGTGAAGATGGAGGATCCTCCCCAGAATGTGCACCGTCTGTCGTGGTCATATGTACGTCTAAGGGGTGCTGAAGCAGAGGCAGTAACTCCTGATGTGACAACCTTGCCAGTTGGTCATGACGTCATCCCTGATCATCACGTTCCGGCTGGAAGTAATCCCCGGGTAAGTCCTGGCCAGACCCCTGGACCGGTTAACTTTCCAGATTTAGAGCAGGCAGATGTGGTCCCCTCTAGCCTCACTAAGCATAGAGGTGTGGGCCTGAAAGATGTGGTGCTGGCTATGCAAAAAGCCAAGCAAAAGCCTCGGGTGTCCAAGCTCAGCCAGTTGGGGGAGTCCGAGTGCACTGCACTAGAAGTAGATACCAATGCAGAGGTCTCATCATGGGGTCTCAGCATACAGGGCAGCGGCAGATTGGCGAGTCTAGCTGTTCCTGGGTGTCTGACTTTAGTGGCAGGGTTCATATGAAAGTGGTAGGAGAAATCATCTTGCCATTTATGGGTGTAGATGTTTCCTTCCTAGTGCTAGAAGATTACGATGGCCCTATCATTTTGGGTCAGAATTTTCTTTGCACCCCTGGAGTTGTGGTTGTATCTCATAGCCTTATTCGTAAGGGTTGGGGTAGCATTCCACTGACTAACTTCAGGGCCCTGAATCTTAATTTTTTCTCTGTGAAAGCGATCAGGAATGTGCAGTGGCCTGAGGATCAGATTCCTGTGGCTTCCAGTCTTGTGATGCCAGCTGCTCTTCATCCTAGCAGTATTGGTATTACTAAGAGATCACTGGCTGCTCATTCTCCTCTTAGCTATGATCAGCTTGTCCAGGAAATGAGTTCTCCTCTGATGTTTGAGGCCTGGAGGCTAGCATTTGCCAAGGCCCTAGAGGAGTGGTTGCAGTTTGACTGCTGTCAGCCTGTGAATGAAGTTCCTCCATACAGTACACGGTTGAAGCTCAGATTCGTCATCAAGCGGAAGGAGGTGGAGGGGGTGTCTGTTCCCCATGTGCGTCCAGTTCTTAATGAATACCGTGGTACTGGGGATCTTCTGGGCGAGGAGTTGTATACACCTGGGATGCTACATGATACATGGCGTATTTTATTGTGCCTGTATGTCGGTATGCTGAACCAGGGTGCTGATATGTCTTCAGTTCTGCTAGATTTCAAGAGAGCATTTCTGAAGGGTGATCCCAGTGTGGCTCAGCAGGTGTGGCATTGTGAAACTCCATTTCATGTGCCAGTTCCTGTAGCCTGGCAGGCAGAGCTCCAGTCTAGCTACCTGCTGATTCTGAAGGGTCTAGAAGGTCTCAGGTCCAGTCCCATCATTTGGAGGCTCACCTTGGAAGACTTCTTGACTAAACACTGTGGGTTGAAGGTGTCATCTGTGGACCCATGTTTATTGCTGGGTAGGTGGCATGATTTACCTGTGTATGCTAGCCTGCATGGTGATGACTTGCACTTGATTGCTCCCACTAAGTGGTTGAGTCAGTTTGTGCCCATCATTAATGATGCATTTCCTTTGGGAAAAGAATTGTGGCAGAAGCCTGGAGAGGCTGTCACGTTCTGTGGAATGCAGGCTACATTGGTTCAGGAGGGGAGTCAGTGGCTGATTAAGCTGCAGGCGGGCAATGACTACAAGAGTACCATTCTTCAATCTGTTCCAGAGGTCATGACGTCATCCATTGCACCTGAGCTGAAAGGCAAGTTGGCCTGGTATGGCAGCATTTGTGGGCCTGACATGATGGTCCATAGCAGATCCCCTGATGATGTGCTAATTCTGGAGGAGCCTTCCCAGATTATTGCACATGTTAACAAGTCTCCTGGTATTACTTTAGCTGGGATTGATTTGTCTTTGCCATTTTCCTTGGATATCTATGTTGATAGCTCCATGGATAGCAGGCAAGTTTCTAAGGTCAGAGGCAGGTCAGCTGGCTTGTTTGTGCTTCAGCAACATAGGCCTAGTCTTGTGGCCTGGTACAGTCGTCTTCAAAGAAGGGTTGCTGTGAGTTCAGATGTCTCTGAGTGCAGAGCCATTTGTGAAGGGATTCAGTCCAGTTTGTACATCAAGGAGCTGTTGCTAGCTATGGCTTCAGTGACTCCTCATACTCTTCAGCTGGAACCTTGATCCTTTCAGATAACATGGGCATGGTCCAGTTTGTGCACAAGCAGTTGGCCAGAAGCAGAGATCTGGATTATCTCCTGTTGAAGGAGTTGGCAGGTCTGGTGGATATTCAACATCTTCCAGGTTCTGAGAATCCTGCTGATGCCTTGACCAAGTTGCCTCACAAGTCTGCTGAGCAATATAAGCTTCTTTACAAGCTGATGAGCTCCTCTGTGTGAGTTGAGCAATTCCAGTTGGAGCTTTGAGTTTGGTGACTGATTGGGTGAGAAGAGCTAACATAGAGCTGGGCTCTGTTATGCTGAGAGCTGTGATGCTCTGAGGGCAGTAATGCTCTGTGTACATATGTGTATAATACTGTATTCTATGTAATGCTCAGTCATGGAGCATGATGTTGGTTGGGGGTTTGTCCTCAGTTTGAGGTTTGTCTCAACCAAAGGGATTTTATAGGGCAGGGTTCGATTCCCTGGGGCTGCTTAGGCGGATTTTCCCGGATTGGCTGACCCATCAACCTTGCTGGTGAGGTGGCGACAGGTCCCCCTAGTTTTGTCCCAGACAGAGGAAGGTAGTTTGTCATGTGCTTAATATATTTTGTGATGTGCTATTTCTCAGTCCATGGTGGGCGCCAGTTCTGATAACTATCAATGTCTACCTGATAAGGTCTTGTGGGTAACTTGTGGGGTTCCAATCAGGAGCCATTATGGTGATGATTCCATTTTGGTCATTATTCTGGTTAGCCACAAGCTGCTATTCCAAACACTTGGCTTTCTACTTCCAGTGGATAGGGAATTCATTGTAATTCGTCATGGCTGAGATGTGTTGTGATCTGGTGCTTGATTAATCCCGAGCAGAGACTACAGAGAGCTGGGAGGGATGTCAAGTGCTATGCATGTTGTTTCTATATATGTGTTGCCAAGCCTAACAGCTCTAAAAGAAAGAAAGGGCTGGAGTTAATATGGCTGTTACGTCCAAGCTCTAAAAGAGAAGAAAGGGCTGGAGTTAATATTGCCTGGCAAGCAATATTATTCTACTAAGCTACTTGGCTTGTAGAGATTCTACTTCCGGTTACTACAATCCAGAAACGGGTTCATTCTGATGAGTATTGCTCGAGATATGAGCAAGATACTGTTCTACTACATTCTACTTGGATTCGGTGATTCTACGGTGGTTCTTCAAGTGACGCGTGGCATACGACGTCTTGTCACAGTGTGCGATAGGACATGTAGTCTCCGACACTGCGGTCTATTCAATGCTATTGATTAGACGTAACAAATAGTGACAGGACTTGTGCGACAGGACACTGATGTGACTATTTATGGATAACGAGTCGAGATCTGCTGGACCAGAGTGAAGGACAGCAATATTGTGAGATGATCTGTCCTATCAGTCATCTGGATGTGACTGCGTCACAATTAGTATATAACGAGCAGGACGCTGCCACTTGGTAGCACCACTTTCCCTGCACCTGTGTCCTCGCACCTTTGGCGACGGTTCTCACGTGCCTCGTGCATTCTGTGCTGGTAGCCATAACCAGCAACGTAAACCTATTGATTAATATAACTACTTCCTCTGTAGATATTAATCAGTGCAGGCTGAACCACAGTTCAGCCCGACAGTTTCGTTAACTTCTACGTCGTTCATCAACGAGGCATTGGCGCGTCGCGCAGGATACGACATCCGGCCACATGCGACAGTGGTGAATGTGACCTATTCAGATGGTCGCAAGAGCCCCTCGCCTGGTCGGGTTTATATCAAGGCTGTGATTCAAGGCATCCCTGTGGTGCTCACAGCCACGGTCGCACCGCTCGGAGCTGCCGACATCATCATCGGCATCGACTGGCTGGACGCGCAGGATGTGGACATTAGCATTCGGCGTCGCGTGGTGTGGTTCCCTGACGGTTCCTTTTGGAGTCTTGTCAGCGAATACCAAGTGCAGGGCCCCGACGTGCATAACATCACGCACGAGCGGGAAGTCACCCAGCCCCGCAACAAGTCGCTGCACAGTCGCTATCTGTTCCACACCGGTCGCACGACCCAGGACGACCTGTCTCCCGACTGGGAGGCCGCGCGCGAGGACGTGCGCGCCCCCGGGGAAAGGGAGGGGTCCCGGTCACGAGTGCCACTCAGCCACGTGGTACCGGCTCAGGGAATTTTTCACCTGCAGCGCATCGGGCCCCCTACCATTTTTTCGGAGTACGTGCACCAAACCCTTGAGGAGGAGGCGGACACGTACACGATCACTTCTGTCCTGGAGACGTTGATTAGTCGGTTCACTGTCACGGAGCCCGCGGCCTTAGAGGCAATCAGGTCGCACCCCAAGCAGATGGGCAAGCTCCCGTGCAAGTTCCAGGACGGGCGACTCTATGTCATGGTGAGGCCAGACTGCTGGCGCCTGTGCGTCCCGGAGATATGTCGAGCGGCTCTGCTCCATGAGCTCCATGACTCTCTCGCCGGTGGCCACCAAGGGATCCACCGCTTGCTGCCACGGGCCCGAAAGAACTTCTACTGGCCAGGCATGCGAGAGTACATTGAGACTTACGTGCGCGAGTGTCCATCATGTCAGATCATGAAGTCCCGCAATACAGGCTCACAGGCGGCCCCCCAGACCCTACCAGACCCAGTGGGCCCTTGGGATTCCTTGATGATGGATTTTGTTGGCCCCTTCCGGAAGACCAAGAATGGCAACAGCATGATTTTGGTTTTCCTGGACCGCTTGACGCGCATGTGTCACCTGGCACCATGTCCGGCCGAGCTCACGGCCGAGGCTTGCGCTAAGCTATAGTTACGTTAAATAGTGCCGGAACCTTTTGCCGCCTGAGGCAAATCGGTCCGTCACACTATTTTACCCGGAATAACCACTTCCGAGCACCCAAGTTAATTCGGCCGAATTAACTTGGGTGCTCGGAAGTGGTTATTCCGGGTAAAATAGTGTGACGGACCGATTTGCCTCAGGCGGCAAAAGGTTCCGGCACTATTTAACGTAACTAAAACCTGGCCTCGTGGAGGGGGGACGAAGAGCCCGAGACATCCGCCTAGGCCGCTGAGCACGCACCACTAAATGCGCCGGAGCTGCCTCAGTGAGGATTCGAACCCCTGACCTCCAAGGTGCACGGGTTTTAGTTACGTTAAATAGTGCCGGAACCTTTTGCCGCCTGAGGCAAATCGGTCCGTCACACTATTTTACCCGGAATAACCACTTCCGAGCACCCAAGTTAATTCGGCCGAATTAACTTGGGTGCTCGGAAGTGGTTATTCCGGGCAAAATAGTGTTCCGGACCGATTTGCCTCAGGCGGCAAAAGGTTCCGTCACTATTTAACGTAACTAAAACCCGTGCACCTTGGAGGTCAGGGGTTCGAATCCTCACTGAGGCAGCTCCGGCGCATTTAGTGGTGCGTGCTCAGCGGCCTAGGCGGATGTCTCGGGCTCTTCGTCCCCCCTCCACGAGGCCAGGTTTTAGTTACGTTAAATAGTGACGGAACCTTTTGCCGCCTGAGGCAAATCGGTCCGTAACACTATTTTGCCCGGAATAACCACTTCCGAGCACCCAAGTTAATTCGGCCGAATTAACTTGGGTGCTCGGAAGTGGTTATTCCGGGCAAAATAGTGTTACGGACCGATTTGCCTCAGGCGGCAAAAGGTTCCGTCACTATTTAACGTAACTGCTATACCTTAACCACGTGTTCAGGTACCACGGCCGGACTCAGCCGGCAATTCATATCGGACCGAGACAAGCTGTTCACGGCCCGCTTCTGGCAGGAGTTCTTTGAATGCCTGGGCACCAAGGTGTCGCTGGGGACAGCATATCACAGCTCGTCCTCCCACCTGGTGGAGAGGCTGAACCGCACAGTGCAAGAGACCATGCGCCACTACAGTTAACGTAAAGGATTTACGTTAGATGGATAGAGATTGTTACGCTCTTTCCAACGGCACCTTGAACGCCTCATTTGGTTAAGGAACGTAAAAGTTATGACGTTTCCTAGGCTGTGCCGACAGTACCCGGCGCGCCACTGTGGGCGCGTACGGACACAGGATGTACAAGTGTCACTTTGATAGTCCGCAGGACGTTGACAGGACTTGTACAGGACTTGATGGTCAATTGATAGGTAGGCGCACTGTAGCGCGCCAGGACCTATGAGACAATTGATGCTGACTAGTGTACGGATAGGTCCACAGGACTAGCCGTATGGACAATTGATAGATCTGCGCGCCAAAGGCGTGCCAGAGTCTGTGTAATCAATTGATTGACAGTTCAGCTGTGACAGTGCAGCTGAATACTTGGACGCGTCCCTAGTAAGCTATATGAGTGACTTGGTCACACCGGGACGCTAGTTCTTGCGTGCACGTTCTCTTGGCACTGCGACCCTGTCGTCTGTGCTGCGTGCAGTCTTGGAAGTGACGTGACTTACGTCTGTGTTTCCTGATTGTTAATAAAGGCAACTTCCTGCAAGAACCATGGCGGAATTCGTGGCATTCTTACCCTCACAACTCGTATTACACGCTCTGTCAAAAAGATGCCAAATTCGGAAGAATTTCGGATTCCGGACGATGAGGAAATAGCCGCTCCGCCGGCTGGTTCTTCGTCAAGACCGACGGTGCCGTCGTGGCAGCAATTGCTCGACGAAGTAACGGTCTCGCTCGACGAGCTTCATCGTCAGCAGCGTGCAGCTCACGCATTGCTCGGGGATAACCCCGAGGACCCCGATTTGCCAGCACTGGTGCCGGCAATCCGCAACCTGTTGGACCAGATTCGAAACATTTTATCGACATTTACGGTCCAGGTGCGGGGAGGTTTGCGGTCGGTGACCGAAGTCACGACTGCCATTGAGGAGTTGGACAACGTCCTCTCTTCACTCACCGGTTACCAGAGAAACCTGCAAAACTGGGCATCGCTACGCACGGGGGGCGCGCCGGCGGTGTCGACAAATTTGTTTCAGGATCTCGCGCTGTTATCGCTGCTCACTCGCGGCGTACGCAGTCGCGAGCGCCAGGTTTTAATTAACCTGGTGGCATTTCTCGCCTCTGTGCGAGAGTGGATTCCCGCGGGGTGGGAATTATTGACGATCTTTACACATCCTCTGCGCCTCGTCGCGCGTCGGCGCGTCGCAACTTACGCGGCGGGGAGCACGCCGGTTTTAATTCATACCGGTGCAGGTCCGGAGCTGGATATGGAGGATCGTGAGTTCGTATACACGTACTGCGACTTCAGGGGCCTTGACTACTAGTCGGCCTAATTTTCTTCTGCAGTACTTGTCGACATTTTTTTGTCGAATTTCGGCGGCAATTCGCGGGGGCGGCAGCGACACCGGCGCAGGCGGCAGAGGCGACACAAAAATTTTGTACATATTTTCTGCTGCTTCGTTAAGGTGTTCTTTGAATAGCTGGTAGTGCAGGATGGCTGAGGGACGCCGTAGCAAGGGTCCAGCCAGTGGGAATAATAATGGGGGTGCTGGTAGTGGAACCGCTCACGTAGATGACGTGGGGCTTACCGGAGAGATTACCAACCTTCCTCACAATAATAATAATGCACAAGCTATTCATGGCTTTGATCTTACCACACAGGGTCTTTTAATTGTCAATCAGTTGCAGCCTGTAACCTCAGACTCCAAGCCTAAGCAGGCTGAAGAGTTTGTGGAGGGATTGGAAGGGTTCCCTAGCTTGTACGGTGGTACAAATTACTATCAAATCTGGATAGGCAGTAGCACTTTTGGCAAGTGTACTGACCAGATTAAGGACCTAACCAGGGAGTGCAAAAAGGCCAATAAGGCCTGGGCACTGTACGTGGCTGAGCTGAAGGAGCTGCTGGAGGATCAGAGGAAGAAGTGGCATCCATTGGCAGGACAAGTACCAAGGGTGGGAGGTCAAGGGGGACCTGATCCAGAACTTTCTCAACTATTGTAAGATGGTTGAGGAGGGCAGGGCTCACGGCTTTAATGTCGCTGATAACATAGCCCTAACCAACTGGCTCAAGGTTTCTGGGCTGGATAAGGCGACACGTGGCTCCTTAAAAGTCATGTGTGCCCCACACTCTACCCTGAAGGCCTACAAGGTCATCATCAAACAAGCACTCGAGGCAGAGGAGCTGTTTGAGGGTGGAGTGCCAGCAGTGAAGGCTACCCAGGCAGGCGGGCGTACCCAGGGTGGCTCCAAGACGTCTGAGGCTGACCGAAGCCAAGGAGGGCGTAGGGGCAACCATCACAAGCGCAAGGGAGATCATTCACCTGATTCTGACAGGAGGTCACACTCCAAGTCGGTGTTCAGGCGGGTGGGTGGTCAGCCCAAGCAGGGCAACGCGTCTGACAATGGGGGCAGTGGCCAGGGCAAGTCCAAGATACAATGCTACCTGTGCAAGGGGTGGGGGCACATCAAGAAGGAGTGTCCCAGCTTCAAGAAGTCCCAGGGCCAGGGCAGCAACAAGAATAACAACAACAACAACAAGAAGAACAACAACAAGTCCCAGGCAGGCCAGCCTTCAAAGGGCAGTCAGCAAGAAGACAACAAGGAGCAGTGACTGTCTGAGGCAACCCCTACACACCTTAATTCACCCAAGGGGGAGGCCAGGTGCTCCAATGCAGATTTTATATCTGGGCAACAAGAGGGTGATCTCCAGGTTCAGTGTGGCCCCAGGTCACCTGGAGAGGTACAGGTTCCTATGAAGACGTCCTTGACAGCTGATGCAGCTGTAAGTATGTCTGACCCTATGCATCCTCGTGCTGGGCACGAGGGTGGACCTCTCATTTTGAGAGAAACCAATGTACAACCACAGAGGGGTGTGAAGGCCTCTGGTGGTATGCATGTGGTCCCTGCTGGCGGTCCAGGTGTTGGGCATGAGCAGGGTGACTCAGGCTCTGAGTCAGAACAGGATGGAAGTCAGCATGGTGATGCTGGACAACCTGACAGCACAGTCCTGACTGTGCCAGGGACTGCTTCCTCTGTGTACCAGGAGTTGGGTGCCCGAATCCACAACATGTTTGGGCATGCCACTTCTCTGTCAAACAACTTTGCCTTCCGTATGGGCAGGGCACCCCTTCTTAAGGCGTGTCAGCAAGCTGCCTCACGGTGTAAGTGCCAGTTGTCCTCCAACAAGCCCAGGAAATCACATGCCAAAGCTCTACCTCAGAGCATTGGTGATCTGCAGTGTGATATCCAACACATCAGGGGCATGCAACTGTTGGTGTGCGTGGACAGGTACACGAAATACAAGGTGCTGGAGCATTTACCTTCTATGAAGAACAGGTACTTGCTGGCTGCCCTGCAGAATGTAAGAGCCAAGTTTCCTACCACAAGGATCCAGGTGGACATGCAGTTTCAGCATCTCAAGGGTGATCCTACCCTTCCTGAGTTGCTGGTTACACCTAGGGAGGCTCATGGGCAGCAGGGTGCTATCGAGAGGGCAATCCAGGAGGTCAAGAAATTGATCATCTCTGAAGACTGGGTACCCTTGTCTGCACCTGCACTTGTCAGGAGTGCATGGCTGAGGAACGTGGAGCAGCAGCTGAACAGCAGGGTTAACTTCTACTATGATGGAGTTGCTGTCAGCCCAATGGGTCTATATCATGGCCTGTGCCCACCACATGTGCTGGAGGGCTGGAAACATGCTGCACATGTCACCTTTGCCAAGCTGAGGGAGAAGGACCGGGGTTGGAAGATGCTGGAGCCACAAGTGGGTCAGAAGGTCCTAGCTTGGAAGGAACCTAGCCTTTATGGCAAACGTGGTAGCTGGAGTCCTGGGGTGGTTACCCAGGTTGATGAAGCTAGCCACGCATGCTTGGTCAGCATGGAGGACGAACCAAAGCATGTACACCGGCTGAGTTGGTCATATGTCAAGCCTAACCTGATGAATGAGGGCAGTCAGGCACAAGGCTCACAGGATCTGCAGGATTTTCAGGTCCCAGGTGACATCACTGACGCAACGACCACATCTGTTGCAGGGGAATCTGTCAGCCCTGGCCAGGTTGCAGAGGTACTTGTTGAACAGGCTGCAAGGTCAACAGCTGGGGAGTCAACTGTCAAGCCCAAGGCACTAACCAAGCCCAGGGGGACAAGTTTGGCTGGATTGATTGGGGCTCTACAAAGGGCCAAGAAGCAGCCCAAGGTAGCCAAGCTCAGGTGGCATGGCAATCTGGGGCTGGACACTGCCTTAGAGGTAGACACTAATTCTCAGGTCTCCATTATTGGGACCAGGGCTGCAGCAGGGTACAGCATGTCTGAACCCAGCTATCAGTTTGTGTCTGACTTCAGTGGCGGGGTACACGTGAAGGTACTGGGTGAGGTATTCATTCCTATCCTTGGACAGGACACTGCTTTTTGTGTCTTGGAGGGCTATCAAGGACCTGCTCTTCTGGGGCAGAATTTCCTATGCCAGGATGGGGTAGTGATCACGTCCTCTCTCCTGACTAAGGAAGGGGCTGGTCAGGTCCCACTGATTAATTTCAGGACCACTCACCTATCACGTGCAGTAACCAGGACGGTTAAGCGTGTGCAAGTGTGCCAGGGGCAGGAGCCCTTGGTTGATGACCTCATACTGCCAGCTGCTAGTCATCCAAGCAGTTTGGGCATTGGTCCTCACTCACTTGCTGGACACAGCCCTATCAACTACCAAGGCCTGGTGAAGCTCATGTCCTCTCCCATTATGTGTCCCCAGGTCACACTGGGTCTGATTAAATCTGGGGAGGACTGGATCTCCAAGAAATGCGTGGAACCTGTCAATGACCTGCCTCCTGCACGACGTCTACTCAAGCTCAAGTTTGTCATCAAGATGAAGGAGGTGGACGGGGTCAAGGTACCACATGTCAGGCCAGTGCTGAATGAGTTCAAGGGTACTGGTGAGTGCACTGCTGAGGAGTTGTATACCCCTGGCATGCTGCATGATACTTGGAGGCTGCTGCTGTGTGTCTTTCTAGGCCTTCTCAACAAGGGCTTGGACTATGGCTCAGTGGTGATAGACTTCAAGAGGGCATTTCTGGAGGGTGATGCAGATGTGGCACAGGAAAAGTGGGAGGGCAAGACGCCTTTCTATGTTAGGGTGCCTGCTGTATGGAAAAGGGACATCCACACGGAGTTCCTTAAAATCCTCAAGGGCCTGGAGGGCCTGAGGTCAAGTCCAATAATCTGGAGGGAGACTCTCAACCGTTTCCTGAAGGAGCATTGCAACTTGAAGGTCTCTCCTGTAGACCCCTGTCTGTTTCTGGGGCAATGGGAAGGCCTGCCAGTGTATGCTTCGCTGCACGGGGATGACCTACATCTGATAGCTCCCACGTCGTGGCTTAAGGAGCTGATCTCCATCATTAAGTCCAAGTTTCCTCTGGGTAGGGAGCAATGGCAGGTGGAGAATGAGCCTCTGCTGTTTGTGGGCATGGAGGCCACACTGGTGAAGAAGGGGGGGAGTGGCGTATGCTGCTGGTGGGGGGCAATGACTATCAAGAGACCCTCATTAGCAAGCTTCCTCCAACCATCACACAGGCACTGTGTCCCATGGTGAGGGGCATGGTTGCTTGGGTGGCAGGCATTTCCAGGCCAGACCTTATGGTCATAGCCAGGTTGCCTGATGACATGCTGGTGGAGCTAGGGTCTGCCAAGGTGGCTGATCAGGTCAGGGCTTCATCTGGCATTCTGTTGTCTGCAGTGGATTTATCACAACCCATTTGCATGGAGCTGTATGTGGATAGCTCAATGGACAGCAGGCAGGTCTCCAAGGTCAGGGGCAGGGCTGCAGGGCTCTTTGTGCTCAGACAGGAAGGCCTGGGGAGTTTGGTGAGCTGGTTTAGTCGCCTGCACAAACGGGTGGCTGTCAGCAGTGATGTGGCAGAATGCAGGGCTATTTGTGAAGGCATTCACACAAGCCTTTATCTGAAGGAGTTGCTTCATCAGATGACTTCTAACACTCCTTGGCCACTTCAGGTTACCACTCTTCTAAAAACAGACTCCATGGGGATGGTGCAGTTTGTGCACAGGCAGATGGCCAGAAGTAGGGACTTGGATTATCTCCTTCTTAAGGAGTTGTCCTCCTTGGCCAATATTGAGCATATCCCTGGGGTTGACAATCCTGCTGATGCTTTGACCAAGCTAGTGCAGAAGGCAGCAGTGCAATACAAGGTTCTTCAGTCTCTGATGGACCCATCTCAGCAAGCTGTCTAAGCTGGTGCATGGTTATAGGGCATTGGAGAGCAGATTGTGTGGTAGTGTCAGCATTGTGACTGGCATAATACCTGTATTTTAGTCTGTACTAAGGCTCATGGACCATGGTACACTCACTCTGATTTTAATCAGGATACAGCCAGGTTTTGGCTGGGGTTCATGCTGTTGACTACACAAGGTTGACAGGTCCATTACAGACCATGTATTCTATTTTAAAAGAAATGTATATTTGTACATACTCTCACAATGGTCTGGGAACCTTTATTCTGGGGTTTATAGGGCGGGGTTCGATTCCCTGGTATTATGTTTCTACAAGCTGGCCTGTTCAGGTGTTTGCCTGTTCAGACTTCCCTAGTTCCCCAGGGCAGGATTTAATTGTTGCCTATGTGTTTCATTTTGTCATTTGTTTGCTGTGGCAGTTTACCATCTGGCAAGTAGACGGGCGCCGTAAGACGGGCGCCAATAGACCCCTGTTGAGAGAATGACAGGCAAACTATTGTAATACGCCTTACTTTGTCAAGTGGTATTTTAATTGTCATGGATTTATTGTACTTATATTGAATATGTACTGGGTTTTATGGGATTAGTATCTGGGATTAATGTAACTCACCGCCAGAAGGTCATTGTACTGGAGGCTCTACCGAGGTGATGGGATTAATTCCTGGAGAAGACCTCATAGAATTAACCTGTATGTATTTAATTTTGTGTGCTTCTAATATCTGGTGGTACTCTGTAATGCCACTTCCATAGGTTTTCTCCATTTCTCATGAAATGGTTTTCCCTGTGGCAGATCTGTTTCTTTTCCAGTTCCTTAAAAGAAAGGGCTGGGGGAATGGCAATGGCCATTAAAGACATCTGTTCAAGCTTCAAGCTGGAGTGAAGGACATTTCAAGCTACTTCAAGGGTCCCTGGCAGGGGATGTGACCCTAAAGAAAAGAAGGGATTGGAGTTAACGTAAAGGATTTACGTTAGATGGATAGAGATTGTTACGCTCTTTCCAACGGCACCTTGAACGCCTCATTTGGTTAAGGAACGTAAAAGTTATGACGTTTCCTAGGCTGTGCCGACAGTACCCGGCGCGCCACTGTGGGCGCGTACGGACACAGGATGTACAAGTGTCACTTTGATAGTCCGCAGGACGTTGACAGGACTTGTACAGGACTTGATGGTCAATTGATAGGTAGGCGCACTGTAGCGCGCCAGGACCTATGAGACAATTGATGCTGAGCAGTGTACGGATAGGTCCACAGGACTAGCCGTATGGACAATTGATAGATCTGCGCGCCAAAGGCGTGCCAGAGTCTGTGTAATCAATTGATTGACAGTTCAGCTGTGACAGTGCAGCTGAATACTTGGACGCGTCCCTAGTAAGCTATATGAGTGACTTGGTCACACCGGGACGCTAGTTCTTGCGTGCACGTTCTCTTGGCACTGCGACCCTGTCGTCTGTGCTGCGTGCAGTCTTGGAAGTGACGTGACTTACGTCTGTGTTTCCTGATTGTTAATAAAGGCAACTTCCTGCAAGAACCATGGCGGAATTCGTGGCATTCTTACCCTCACAACTACTACACCGACGCGGTGGGAAGCAACTGGGAAGAGTTCTTGGGCTTGGTGGAGTTCTCCTTGAATAACGCCCCCCAGGCAGCTCATGGCTTCACACCATTCTTCCTCAACACGGGCAGGCATCCGCTCACGCCGACTGACCTTCTCACGAGCCCAACCTTAGCTGAGAAGTCGGTCCGGCGAGACACCCTCGAAGGGGTGGAGAGGCTGCTGGTCCAGATGCGCCAGGCCCATGACAGTGCGGTCAAGGGCTACCGGGCCGCAGCTGAGCGCTATATGGCGAGGACTGCTGGCCGCCTGGACGCGCGCACGCCGGCCATCGAGGTGGGCGACTGGGTACTGGTGGAAGGCCCCCGCCTAGGACGTTTCTCTGAGAAGGTAGAGGGTGAGCTCAAGACAAAGCTCCGTCCTATGTTCCTGGGGCCACACAAGGTTCTGGAGAAGCTCGGAGATGTGATGTTCGAGGTGGACATCCCGAGCTCCTGGAACACTTCCTCCAACTTCCATCGAGACCAGCTCAAGTTATACCACCAGAACTCCATCCAAGGTCGGCTCAACCCGCCGGCCCCTGTCGAGTACAACCCCGAGACTGGAGAACAGGAAGACGAGGTGGCCGAGATCGTGGGCCACCGGGACATCAAGCGTGGGAGAGGTAGACAGCGACAGTATCGCGTTTGCTTCGCGAGTATAAGGCCAAGCATGCCCTCCACTATAGGCTACCGCGAAGGTAGTAGTGGTGGGGGCGCTATGACAACGGGCTTGATCACGTGTATGCTAGGATGCCGCGAAGGCACTTGTGTTATTCACGTCGATGTGTAAGCACCAATGTGGTAATTGGGTCGAAAAGCATCCCCAACGCCATGTGCAAGCAGGGCCGACTCGGCGAACGGGCGGTTCTGTCACACCTGTGGTGACACCCAGCAACAGGACGGTGATGCCGTGCGAACCATTCGGACTCAGGGCACGGGCGGAATGACGGTTCTTGTCGGGACGGGACCGACCCGGCGAACGGGCGGCTCGACCGACCCGACTAAGCTCGATTCCGAGGATATCGAGCGCAACCAGAAACGCCCCCAAGTGGAACCGGATGCCCAGCGAGAAGTTAGACGTCGCGCATGTACGAACGAGGTGTCGGCGGGCAGCATCTCCGCGGATTCCCAGAGTCCGCGCCGAGAAGCGCGAACTTACTCCGAGCGGGTGGCCCGCGTGGAGACGTCCCGCGCCCATATACCAGAGAGGCGCGGCCCGATACCAGCGGTGGGCTTTATATCTCCCGCGCAGGGGTCTTTGATCGTACGGGCGGTGGCTCGACCGGCGCCATGGACGGTGGGCGCTTGCGTCAGCGCGTTTCCCGGCCCACAACGAGTACGCCCCTTACGCGTGTTTCGGGGTGTTCCCGTCTACATTGAACTCCCACCATCGCCGTTCGTGGCCGTCGACAGCGCGGACTATCATCGACCGCAACCGCTGCACTTTGAGGCAGGAACTCATGCGTATGTGGAGCGAGGCTCCATGCGCGAGCTAATCTGCTTCGACTTGCACCCAGGGAGGGCGGCCCCGCGACCCCAGGACTGCCTCGAATCGACGCCAGAGGGTTCTGGTACGCGATACGGCCCCAAGCGGGAGCTGCCAAAATACATGGTAGATGGTAAACCTCGAAAGGTTGACTGTCCCAAGTATGCTCCGTGCCAGGGAGAGGCATTCCTCGACTGGGTTGTGCCCAACTTTGTGAGGGCTCCGGGCTTTCGCTTCAACGCTCTCCAGGTGCGCGTCGTAGTGTTGACCATGGCGGGAGGTTTCTTTGAGGAGCATGGATGTGGGGTTATTGATTGGAACGCGGGCACAATCATGTTCACGCACCCGCAATACCTGGCGGCATTCATGTCGTACTGGCCCACCCGGACGTGGGTAGACCTCGCTCAAACGCGCACCAACGTGAACGAATACCAGCTCGCATACAATGCGGATCACCTCGCTAACCCCGGGAAGATCATCGAGGAAATTGGTGAGCAGGGTCGCCAGGTGCTTCACGAGTATCGCCAACGGAAGGCGCGGTCAGGAGGGGTGGGCCCCACCATTGGAGGAATGTGAGGGTCGCGACCTCCTCATGGATGGATTGCAACGGGATGACGACAGCATCCCATCGGCTATCAAGGAAATTTGTCCTTGTGTGGCAACGCCGGGGAGAATTGGCTTTACTAACCCGCTGGCGAACAGGGGTTGGGACATAGTATCCCGATGGCCGATTTTGTACTATTGTTCTCTATAGCTGACTGCCCAGCCTGGGCAAATGTCGCTTTGGTGTGTTGCTTCTTTTGCTTGCAAGTGCTTCTTTTTTTTTCTTGTTTGTTTGTTTGTGTTGATTGTCTTGTTGCGTGCGACCCAAGCCTGGACGATATAGCTATCGTCCCCTGGGGAAGGGAGGAGTGTTACGGCCCAGACCTTTGTATGGGCGTAACAATGCCTTGTCTTCAATAAATAAGTCGAAAGTCATGTGTTATTCGTTTGGGACTTTCGATAGCTCGCTTTCATAGTCCGCCGGACTATAGGACTCAATTCGGGACTTATTTGGGAATTTGTCCTAAGTAATTCGGGACTTTGTGTGTTTATTTGGTACTTTGTGTGTTTCGGACCAGTTATTTTGGGCCTAGCCAGAAGTACGAGATCTTCTAGGGGCCGGGCCGGCCCTAGACGTCATACAGAACCTATTGGGGCTTGACGGCAGTATCTGGAAGATCGGCGCGCATGTCGGCGCGCCTGCACACCAACTTGCCAGCTTGGTAGCGCAGCTAGGTGAAATTGGTCTGAGGACGATGGACTCTCTCTCTTTGGTTTGATGATTAATGAAACGGGTGTTGACGACTCTCTCAGACCAAGGGGCACTAATCCGGATGTCAGTTGCCTCATGACAATCGGGCGGCCATAGAGACCAGGCCTTGCTTCAGCTTGGATGTCCCCGGTGGGTTGTTTGACCAAAGTACCAATGTCACGGACGCGCGCTATGTCATCCGGGCGCCCACTATGCACAAGACCGGTGACGTGCGCAAGGAATTTGTCTTCTACGCATTTTCGACAAAGGCTAGTGACCGGGGGGGGACACTAGCACTTGCAGCATAAGAGCGGACGAAAGTGTACGTGCACGCGCGCCGGGCCAGGCACAGCTGGGCGCGCAGCACTGACTTGAGCGGACGGCAGCACAAGTGTGCAGCGTCGAGAGGATCATACGCGTGTTAGTGGACAGCTGGAGCTGAAGCTGTACTGCTGGACTTCAACAGCGCCGAGGCTATTGACAGGCCAGGTGTCTTTGTGGTGTAGAATAGCGGGTCAACGTTATGAGGACTGGACAGAAAATGGAAAAGGACAATTTGCGGTGCGGAGCCAGATCGCTGGAATGAATGCGAAATCGCTGGCAGCCCTAAAAAGGGATTTCTTCTAGAAAGGAACGATTAGACGCAATGTTTGCTGGGCCACTCACACGCAAGGTGTGAGCGTGCAGATTGTCTGAAGGATATTATGCTTCGACCTTGCTGGACGTGACTCAATGTCGGACATTCCCAGGGACAGAAATGCCGGAGCCTCTAGGAGATGAGATCGGCAACAGGGTAGCAATTTAGATTTGTCGGGATGCCTTCCTGCTTTTGTTGGCATGTGTGGTAGAAAGCCAGGACGGCAACTGGAATGCGGTTTCTATTCGCATGGTTCAGGCAGCAAGATAGTTTTGGCATTCCTGGCTGGACTGACAAGTGTGGCGTGTGTCATGCGTGTGGCATGACGAATGGTTTGGTTCATAGTCGAAGAGGACTCTCACGCAGCGTGTAGTCTCTTCGAGTCTCTCGTTAGTGGCCTTCGTGTTTCTCCCTTTCCTTGGGAGCAAGGCCGGTAGCATGTCATGGAGCGCTGCCTAACTGCGGGCTCGTGAGCATGGAGTGCATCGATATTGAGACTATCAACGTGTTGTAATTGTATTAACTTTCTCAATAAATTCCGCATGTGCGGCTTCATCATCAGACTGTGCAAAGTGTGTGTTTGAAAGCATTATTCTATAGCAGGGGAGGCAATAAGGTGGTTATCAGGCACGAGGGACAGTTCCTTGTCCTCGGCTGAGAGCCCTCCTTTCTTTACTCGAAGAGACTACCCGGTAGTCTGCTTCCTTCTGTTCGAAGCCAAGACGTTGGCTTTAGTGTTTAGCAACCATCAGCAGTACAGGGAACGGCCTGGCTGACAGTTTGTAAAGGAAGTGTCTTGAGACAGATTTTAAGAAAATAGAACTAGCCAGAATTTGCTGGCTCTTGTCTTTTTCTGGCAGGCTAGTCGAGTCGTTATCCTTGACACCTGTTATAAAGCCTTTGGTTGTTGCTTCTTCTCAGCGAAACCTAGGCTTGTTGGTTCTTGTTTTGCCCATCGGTCAGCTGGTGCATGCCACTGACGCGAGCGCAGACTCGAGCCATGGCAGATGCAAATAGAGCAGATGCCGACACGTCCGCTCCGGGGTCGAATGGCGGGATTCCTCCCGCCGTACCCGCAGTGGGTGAGAGTCGCGACCAAGAAGCGCCGCTGAGTATGGTGGCGCTGTTCGCGCAGATGCAAGCGCAGATGCAGCAACAGTCGCAACAGTTGCAGCAGCAATTGGCGCTGCAGATGCGGGAAGTGACCGACAGATTGGTGGCCGTAGAGGGTCGTCATCTGCAGTCCACACCATGGGACGGGCAGGCATCGATGCCGGGCCCCAGTGGTGTTGCCGCGGAGCCGAGGGAGCGGGACCAGCCGCCAACCTCAGGTAATGCGGCGGGAAGGGCTTCGATGGAACCGGGGGTTTTGGCTGGGTCGCTAACCCAACACGACTTGCTTGGTGAGGCGGATGGTCAGCCACGGGGCGAGTATACGCTGGCGCCCAGGCGCCTGCCTTTCGATCAAGCGCGAGACGGATTGCACGAGGAGAACGGGGCAGGGCTGGCGCGCGCGATGGACCCACACAGGGGTGCACCAGGACGCATGCTGCCAGGCGGGGCCTCAATTCCGTTTGGGCGAGGCGGTGGGGCGCTGACCGGCGGGTCGACTGCACGGTGGTCAAGTGTGCCAATCGGGCGCATTCCGCCCATGGAGGACATAACCACGCCGCTGGCTTTCCGAGTACGGGAGGCAGCACGACCAAGCACGCTGGCGCAGGGACGCGCAGCTCAGCGACCGCCGGAGGATGCCGATGGGGTGCAGTACCCGCAAAGGGTGCGCCTCATACCGGAAGGCGCGAAGATGCCCACCCTACCACGGGTGGACATGCGCGAGAAGTTCTCCACAACCGGCAATCTGGCCACGCTGGCGCAGGCCTACAACGCGTACAAGTCATGGATTGATCTGCAATACATGACTACGCAAGGCGCTGTAATGCATGAGTTTGTGATGAACAACATGCATTTTTTCTTTCACGGCCTTACGCTGAGGCGAGTGGCTAGGCTGGTGGAGCAGTGGAGAGAGGTCTCGCTGTACACGCGTCACACGGACGTGTGGTTCGGCTTCGACGGGCGTGGCCAGCCCGACTATGACAACATCATGTATGGTGTCGACCCTGCCGAGGAACTGTGGGGCCTCCTTCGCCAGGAATACCCGGTGGAGACCATCAAGGCAGAGCGTGAGTGGCGCAGTTTCAAGATAGCCGAGGGTGAAACCCCGGAGCAATCTTACGAGCGCCTCATGGAGTTCGCCGGCGAAGTGGAGGACTGGTCCGAAAAGCTGGCGTGTCAGAAATGGCTGCAAGCGCTAGGCTCCAAGGAGATGGAGCTGCCCACGCCGCCCAACGGCCAGCCGTGGCGATTGCGGTCACTGTGCATTGAGGTCAGGGCCATGATGCGACGACACGCGCAAGGCCGGATCTCGGTAAGCACGGTGGTGGCCGAGCTGCAGGCCAAGGTCGACGCGCTGACCAAGGCCAAGTCGGGTGAGTCGTCTGCCACAAGACAAGCGCGCCCGCAAGGCGGCCACGGTGCTAGCAGGAACCAAGGGGGGTCTCGCAACGCCTCATCGCATGATGCAACCCAGGGTAACGCCGCTGGCGGCAACAAAGACGCTGCCGCCCCGACGCGAGCTGGGGGGGCACGTCCTCACAGACGGGTACTAGGACGGATGCGCGCAAATCGGGCTGCTTCCTTTGCGACAAGGATGGGCACCTTAGTCGCGAGTGTCCAAGCCGCTGCACGAAGCCGCATGGGGCAGACACGAAGTGGCACCTGATGAACAAGTGTCCAGCCGCGGGCATCAAGACGGTCCACTTCGCCGAGATGGCGGGCAAGACCGACTCGATGGAAGCCCAGGTGGCTGCCATCAAGCATGGTGAGGAGGCGACGGCGCCCCCCAACCAATTCGAGACGGTGTACCGGGAGGACCCATTCTGGGCGCCCATGCCGGGTGACGTCGAGATCAACGCTGCGGAGGCTACCAAAGGCAAGCAGGCACGCAGCCCGCTTTCTTTTCAGCAGGCACCCATGTTGCCTGCCGGGCAGTTGCCCGCGTCCTTTTCCATGCCGCTGGCTGGGGTGCAATCTGCTTTTGAGCATGCGAACCCTGCTGGGCTGGAGCAGCGTAGGCGATTGGCGCCTGTGTACCCAATGCCGTTCATTGTGGACGTACCCATGTTTTCAGCACGGCAGGTGGTCGACACCTTCGGGCAGAAGGGGGTTGAGTGGCTGGGGTCGGTTGTGTCCGAGATCCAGTTGTTCGCAGATGGGCATGATGTGCGCACCTTGCGCAATTCTGAGTCCGTCACCTACGGGCGCCAGCCGGTAGAAGCCGCAGTGCCCGTGGTGCAAGCGGGAGTGGTCAGCACAAGTAGCCAGCAGCGCACTAGTGCAGTCCCCCAGGTTCCCACGGTGGTTCCATACCCCAATGGTGAGCCGTCCATGGCGTTCCAAGCAGTTGGAGCCTGTGGAGATGTATGGAGCGACATGGTGACATGTCCGTTGGTTGGCGCAGTCAAGCTTGATAGCGGTGCTCAGCCGCTAGTCATCAGCACGGACTTGGCCACCATGCTGAACCTGACCTACGAGAACGGTGGCTTAGTGGAAAGCCCCGTGTCTGTGTCAGGTTGGCAGGGTCCGGCTAGTAAGCCGTACGCTATGACGGCGGTTAAAGTCAACGTGATTTTCAATCCGTTGCGCGCCTCTAGCATGACCACCGTGTCCGCGTATGCGCTGGTGGTCAACAAGTGTGGATATTCCGCACTACTCGGGGTGGATGTCCTTGCTCGCGCCATGGTTCAGGTGGACTATAGGGCGGAGGAGGCATCTTACATCCCTGATTGGGATGGGGCTGGCCTGAAGCGGGCCAGCGTGCCGGTCTCATGCTTCAGTTCTTCAGCCGGGGCTGCACGCCTCAACCCTTCCGCGGCTGCGGGCGTGGTGGAGGTCAGCATGGTGGAGGTACGGGCGGCGGGCTCATCGGCGTGGGACAAGCATCGGACGGTGCTGCCCCAGCCAACGGCGAGCATTGCCAAGATGCGCACGCAGTGGTCGCTGGATGCTGTGACGTCCACGCGGCAGCTGGCTATGCGCAAGCGGGTAACTGAAGCCGTCATCACCATTCCTCAGATGGCCAGCCATGGCCTCACTTTGCTGCAACCGGGTGTCTCGGAGGCCCAAGGTAATTTTTCTGCTGCAATCTTACCGCAGGCCCCTGATTTTGCCAAGGGTGCGGTAGTGTTGGAACTGTTTGCGGGGATCGGAGGGGGCATTGCAGGCTTTTTGGCCGCAGGCGGCGTGTGCCGTAAACTCATCGCGGTAGAGCCATCGCACAAGGCGCGTCAGGTGTACTTCAGTCACTGTGGCGTGTTGTCGCGAGAGTATCCCGCGCAGTTTCCGCCATCAGCATGGCGTGACCCGTTTGGGGAATGTCCTCAAGATATCCGAGCCATCGGTGAGGTGCAGGTGCAGCAGTTGTTGCGCAGGCATCATGCCATCGACTTGGTAATTGCGGGTTGGGAGTGCCAGGGCCTGAGCCAGGCAGGGCAAGGGCGGGGGCTAGCCGATCCGCGTAGCGCGCTGTTCTGGGAACTGTTGCGTGTGGTGGGACTGTTGCAGTCGCGTCAGCCCCATCCGCCTGCGTATCTGTTTGAGAACGTTGTGGCGGGTGACAGCCCACATCAGGCGGTGCGGGAGGACTGGGCTACAATCGTGGCACTCCTGGGGGAGCCCATCGTGTGTGACAACGCAGGGCTGGGTGGGCTCACGCATCGTTTGCGTGCCTATTGGACCAACGTGGCGTGTGCGACCGATGTGCAGGCGGTCTTGGGGGCCGTAGCAAGGCAGCATCCGAGTGTGTCTGCGGAGGTAGCATTGCCTTCCCACCTAGTCACGCAGAAGGTGGATAGCGAGGATCGCCCACCGTATGCACGCGTCAACCGGGTCGGGAGCCCCATGTGTGCACTGCCGACCCTGGTCAGTTACCAAGGGTCGACAGCATACCGTGATCGGGGTAAGGGTCTCGTTTGGGACACTACCACCGGTCTGTTGGTGCAGCCACCCGCAGAATTTCGTGAGGCCAGCATGGGTTTTCATGTCGGGGCCTCGGCGCTGCCGGGCGTGCTCGAGAGTGAGCGCTGGTCTTTGATAGGCCAGGCTATGTCGGTGTTGCAGGTCGGGTATGTGCTGCTTGCATCGGTTGCCGTGCGCCAGTCTGGGGGGGCGTCCCCAGCCAATCCGCCTCAGCAGGTTGAGGCGCGCGCAGCCAAACTGAAGCGCCCTGCAGCGACGGGGACTTCATCAGCATGGGGGTGGCGTCTGCGACAGGTGTGGACTATCATTCTCATGACCGCCCTGCTGACCAGCACCGTGCTGGCCGGCGAGCCCACGCTGCATCGGGTAATACACCGTGCGGCACGCGAGGCTCCGGCGGTGGGTGTCACACCAGGCGTGGCAGCCTTTTCCTTGTTCCACGACGATGCGGCTAGGGCGCCGCATCTTGAGGCACATGCGGTAGCTGTGGGTGATCCCGCGGATACGCACCCCTGGGCTATTGGCGAACACCTTTCTGATGCGCAGCGCTCAGCCATGCTAAAGTGGCTAGGCACTGCAAGGGGGGCCTTCGCTTTCACAAGTGATGAACTGGGGTGTTTCAATGGTGGGACCATGCGTGTTCCATTGGACACTGACACCCCTTTGTTCCGACGCCAGCATCGCCTGAGTCAGGCCGAGTTGGATTTTGTAGCCGAGCAATGCAAGGAGTTAGAGGATGCCGGTATCATCAGGCAATCTTCCTCCAGCTATGCCGCTGCCGTTGTCGTTGCGCCCAAGAAGGACGCTATCACCGGGGCATGGACGGGTATGCGCATGGCCACCGATCTGCGGTTGCTGAATGCACACACACCCGTGGACCGTTACCCCATGCCACGTGTGGATGATGTCCTGGATAAGATATCTCCTCATGTGAAGTTTGTGTCCTCGCTGGACCTGCGTAGCGGCTTTCATCAGATCGCAGTTGCGCCGGAGGATCAGCGGAAGCTTGCATTCTGGGGGGGCGGCAATTTGTATGAGTGGGTGCGCATGCCCTTTGGGCACCGCAACGCTAGTGCTGTTTTCCAACGAGCTATGGACAAAGTGCTTGCAGGTCTTCCTTTCGCCGCTTGTTACATTGATGATGTAATCGTCTTTAGCGCGACATTTGAGGAGCACCTGGCGCACTTGGAGCAGGTTCGCTTGGCTCTCGAGGAGCATAATATGCGGCTGCACCCTGAGAAGTGCAAGTTCGCCCAGCGGACCCTCTCATTCCTTGGTCATCAGATTGTGCCGGGTGGCCGGACGCCTGATGCCGCCAAGGTCGAATCCATTGTGCAGGCCGCCGTACCCACGGATGTCTCAGGGGTGCGGGCGTATTTGGGTTTGGCTGGCTATTACCGAGGTTACATTGAGAACTTCAGCAGCAAGGTGAAGCCCTTGACCGAGTTACTCAAGAAGGGGTGCGTGTGGGCGTGGGGTCCCGCACAGCAACGCGCCATCGAGACAATCAAGCAGGAGCTCACGTCGGCCCCGATTCTGCGCGCCCCTGACTATGCTTTGCCGTTTGTGTTATATACCGACTGGTCCAAGGTAGGACTGGGTGCGGTCTTGGCGCAAAAGGATGGTGATGGGCGCGAGCACGTTATTGCTTATGCTAGTCGCAGCAACAACCCAGCGGAGAGCCGGTATTCTTCCTATGAGGGGGAGGCACTGGCTGTGGTGTGGGCCATCAAGCACTTTCGCCCGTATTTAGTTGGGCGCGTGTTTACTCTGGTGACAGACCACCAGCCGCTTCAGTGGCTAATGACCAACACCAACCTGACGGGTAAGCTCGCCCGATGGGCCATGATTATCCAGGAGTACCACATGACCATTGTGCATCGGGCCGGCAAGGACCATGTCAACGCCGATGTGCTATCCCGATACGCCATGCCTACCACTGTTGACCACACTGGAGCCCGGGCCATGGGTGCCGAGGGCTCGTCGGGTTCTGTGGTCTTTGTGAACGCTGCTGGGTATGCGGCCGACGATGAGGAGGAGGCGTGGTGGCGCAGTGTCGAGTACTCTGTGGCGGACTTCGGCATCAGCGACGACCCGGTGCGGCCGTCGCCATTCACGCCATCCAAAGCTGTGTGCGCTATGGAAGAGGGTAGGTCTCTGTCCTTTGACATTGATCCTTCTCTGCAGCAGCTGATCGCTGTGCAGGCTCTCTTAGCGCGTAGCTCTCTTGCTGATTGCTACACCGCTGATATCTGGCTAGATGGTCGAGTTTTGGAGCAAGTGCAGGGTGCTGTCTTGACTCCTACTCCAGTCGATTGGACTCCTGCTCAGAAGGCGACGGAGTTGAACAGGGTGCAGCACAGGGCTGCAACCTATGGTTGGGAAGATGGGGTTTTGTACAAGCTGTTGGGCAAGCGTAGGGTGGTCGTCCCACCGCCTGACAAGCGCGTTGCTATAGTGCAGGCGTACCACGAGCGGTATGGTCACTTGGGTGGCAATCGCACGCTCAGCCTCGTACGGACCAGCTATTGGTGGAATAACATGCGACACACAGTGGCCCAGGTAGTGGCCAGCTGTGTCCCGTGTGCTCGAACCAAGGCTAACTTTAGCGCAGATCATGGTGCCAAGGAGCTGATGTCGCTTCCCATCAAGGGCTTGTTTTATCGCTGGCACGTCGATCTGTGCGGGCCGTTTCAGGAGAGCCCTGACGGCAACCTCTATGTCATGGTATGCGTGGAGAGCTTTAGCAAATGGGTTGAGTTGATCCCCATTGCTGACAAGCATGCCGCTACCACAGCGAAGCATTTTGCAGACATCATCACCAGGTTTGGGGCTCCCGCGGAGGTAGTCACGGACCAGGGTGGTGAGTTCAGGGGTGAGTTCCAGGAGTTGCTGGATGGATGTCTTATTGATCACCGTCGCACTTCTCGGGAGCATCCTCAGGCCAATGGTTTGGCTGAGAGATTGGTGCAGACCGTCAAGCAGGCGCTGCGCAAGTGGAGCCTGCAGGTGCCGGAGTCGGCCAGGTGGGATCGCGAGTTGGCATGGATTGCCATGGGTTATCGCATGTCTCCCCAGGAGTCTCTCGCTACCTTCTCCCCGTATTTCCTTCTGTTCGGGCGTAATCCTCTTTTGCCTACGGAGGCACAGGTTGCGCACCCCGAACCCATGGCCTTCGACAACGCTCAGCAATTTTTGGTTGAGGTGCTGGCCAGGGCAGAGACTTTTAAGAAGGTCATGCCCATCGCGATGAACAACTTGTTCATTGCTCAGCACAGGGACTCCCTGCGTTACGCTCAGCGCCGGGGGGGCGCATACATGGCTCGCCAGCTGCGGTTTAGGCCAGGGCAGTATGTTTTCCTGCGCACTCAGCTGAAGCACACTTTGGATGTGGAGGCGGGGCCCACCATTTTGCGCATTGTGGCTATCAAACCATCGGGAGTGGCAATTTTGGAGGGCGCCGACGGGAGCCGTACGACAGACAACCTCAGCAATCTCAGTCCCTGCTCACTGCCCAATTTGGTCCACGACCTCCAACCGCACACATCTCGCCGAGTCAAGGACGCCCAGTGTCAGGTTTGTCACCGGGTCGATCAGGCGGAGTCCATGTTATTGTGTGATCAGTGTAACTGTGGTTGGCACATGCAGTGCTTGCAGCCCGTGGTCACCAGCATTCCGGAGGGGGATTGGTTTTGTCCAGTGTGCACCGCTGCGCAGTTTACCTCCCGCAGCTTGACTGCGGTCACCGCTGCCCTTGTCTTGGTACGATCGCTGTCTTCGTGATGGGGCCGGTCGCCAGCGAGGGGGGGAATCATGGGACAGGTCCTCGCCCACCCCACAGGGCATGCAGTTAAGGCAGGCACATCAGCTCAGCTCATTTGGGTTTTACCAAATTAAGCTGAGTGGCCAGCCGCCATGGTGGCGCCGGAGATTGTGGCACGCAGACGCGACAGCTGTCACGGACGCGCGCTATGTCATCCGGGCGCCCACTATGCACAAGACCGGTGACGTGCGCAAGGAATTTGTCTTCTACGCATTTTCGACAAAGGCTAGTGACCGGGGGGGACACTAGCACTTGCAGCATAAGAGCGGACGAAAGTGTACGTGCACGCGCGCCGGGCCAGGCACAGCTGGGCGCGCAGCACTGACTTGAGCGGACGGCAGCACAAGTGTGCAGCGTCGAGAGGATCATACGCGTGTTAGTGGACAGCTGGAGCTGAAGCTGTACTGCTGGACTTCAACAGCGCCGAGGCTATTGACAGGCCAGGTGTCTTTGTGGTGTAGAATAGCGGGTCAACGTTATGAGGACTGGACAGAAAATGGAAAAGGACAATTTGCGGTGCGGAGCCAGATCGCTGGAATGAATGCGAAATCGCTGGCAGCCCTAAAAAGGGATTTCTTCTAGAAAGGAACGATTAGACGCAATGTTTGCTGGGCCACTCACACGCAAGGTGTGAGCGTGCAGATTGTCTGAAGGATATTATGCTTCGACCTTGCTGGACGTGACTCAATGTCGGACATTCCCAGGGACAGAAATGCCGGAGCCTCTAGGAGATGAGATCGGCAACAGGGTAGCAATTTAGATTTGTCGGGATGCCTTCCTGCTTTTGTTGGCATGTGTGGTAGAAAGCCAGGACGGCAACTGGAATGCGGTTTCTATTCGCATGGTTCAGGCAGCAAGATAGTTTTGGCATTCCTGGCTGGACTGACAAGTGTGGCGTGTGTCATGCGTGTGGCATGACGAATGGTTTGGTTCATAGTCGAAGAGGACTCTCACGCAGCGTGTAGTCTCTTCGAGTCTCTCGTTAGTGGCCTTCGTGTTTCTCCCTTTCCTTGGGAGCAAGGCCGGTAGCATGTCATGGAGCGCTGCCTAACTGCGGGCTCGTGAGCATGGAGTGCATCGATATTGAGACTATCAACGTGTTGTAATTGTATTAACTTTCTCAATAAATTCCGCATGTGCGGCTTCATCATCAGACTGTGCAAAGTGTGTGTTGTGAAAGCATTATTCTATAGCAGGGGAGGCAATAAGGTGGTCATCAGGCACGAGGGACAGTTCCTTGTCCTCGGCTGAGAGCCCTCCTTTCTTTAATCATGGGACAGGTCCTCGCCCACCCCACAGGGCATGCAGTTAAGGCAGGCACATCAGCTCAGCTCATTTGGGTTTTACCAAATTAAGCTGAGTGGCCAGCCGCCATGGTGGCGCCGGAGATTGTGGCACGCAGACGCGACACCAAGTGGTGACTGGTGCTTACTGGTTGACAGCCGGTCCTTCAGGGTTAGGTACACCCTCCTGGACAGGAGTTGGTGTGGAATGCACTCCTACCAGCTGAGAATCATGCCTGGCCCTCCCCATGGGGTTCAGAAGAGTCGCCAGGACTTAAGTCGACGCCTTTGGCCTCAAACAGTTAGGCCATGCAAGGGCAGCCCGAATGCTGGTTCTTACAGGTTGCTGAATATATGTCTTTCTAGTGCTTGTTTCAACCTGTTTGCTAATAAAGAACCTGGTTGTGTGACCATGGGCCACATGGTTGCCAGGGAGCCACATTCTGGGTTATATATTGCTTGAATAAAACATAATCATGTCATTCTCATCTTGTGACTCTCATTGTTGTACATGTCTTGTTCAAAGTTCCAGGTCATCTTTAAACCTGGAGGTTGGGGTGGGGTTCAATTCCCCAGCAGAGCCACAGCCTGGCATGAATGACTCCTGGGCTTAACACCCAGTGAAGACATGGGCTCCCCAAGGAGGCAGCATTTATATAGGTGCTACCTGGGTTCTTTGAGCAGAAGGGAAAGGTTGGCCAAGGCGGGCGCCATATGAACGGGCGCCTGTGATAACTGTGAAAGACCAGGAACTCACAATAGTACGTTCTTGGCGCCCTGTAATCCCAGCCATTGAACTAGGTAATGTGCCTTGACATTAATCCAACACCAAGTTCCCAAGGAAAGGTTGGGAGCTGACCAAGGGGTCAGGGGATAACCTGGGGTGACCTCTGATTCACTGGCCAGTATACCTAGACTGATCCAAGGGCACATATGTTGTGTTCCCAAAAAGAAGGCAGGAACCGGGGCCCTGACAGGTCTGATCAACCTCAATCAAGGGACCAAGCGGTCTGTTGTGGCTGAGTGGGCACAGGCTAGGTTAGGTTGTTTCAAACTGGTCCAGCTCCAAAAGAAGAAAGGGTTGGAGTTAGCATTTTGGGCGACTAATATGCTAAGTGGATGCAGTTTGGAAAGACCTTTCCAACGCCGTGCTGACCGCCTGAAACAGACAAGGGACGAGAAAGATATAAGGTCCCGAAGTCGATCCTAGCCGTCCGCGGCCGGCGAGGGTGCAACCATCTGGGGTAGTGGACAGGACACGTGGCAGGCCGTGCCTGCACAGGCTTAGCCTGTCTATCACGTGACTGTAGTCCACGTAGACCAGGAGGGACAGCAGCCTGCGGCTGGTGGGGTACTGGAACTGGCACAAGGCTGCAAGGATACTAGGTCTTGCAGGCTTGTGACAGGTCCTGTACTTCCTAGGTTGCAGGTGGCTAGGTAAATCCAGTTCGTCCTGGCTCTGCAAGGATGCCAGTGGACGTTGAGGATTTGCTAGCAAGCCTGCAACGTGCCTCGTCATGCCGATGGGAACGAGGAGCAACAAAGAAGCATATAGCTTGGTCATGGGGATGGCCAAGCTATCTCGGAAGCACGCGCTCTGGTTGCCCACTTGAACGTGGAAGTGACCAACAAGGTGTGGCTTGGTGCTTGGGCTAAAGGTTGCTGTCCCCCAGCAATTGGCTCAACTCGACGTGAAAGACCAAGAGCTCACACGCTCTGGGCTTGTTTGCTAACTGGCCTAGTCTTGTGGCCCGGTACAGTCGTCTTCAAAGAAGGGTTGCTGTGAGTTCAGATGTCTCTGAGTGCAGAGCCATTTGTGAAGGGATTCAGTCCAGTTTGTACATCAAGGAGCTGTTGCTAGCTATGGCTTCAGTGACTCCTCATACTCTTCAGCTGGAGACTTTGATCCTTTCAGATAACATAGGCATGGTCCAGTTTGTGCACAAGCAACTGGCCAGAAGCAGAGATCTGGATTATCTCCTGTTGAAGGAGTTGGCAGGTCTGGTAGATATTCAACATCTTCCAGGTTCTGAGAATCCTGCTGATGCCTTGACCAAGTTGCCTCACAAGTCTGCTGAGCAATACAAGCTTCTTTACAAGCTGATGAGCTCCTCTGTGTGAGTTGAGCAATTCCAGTTGGAGCTTTGAGTTTGGTGACTGTTGGGTGAGAAGAGCTAACATTGAGCTGGGCTCTGTTATGCTGAGAGCTGTGATGCTCTGAGGGCAGTAATGCTCTGTGTACATATATGTATAATACTGTATTCTATGTAATGCTCAGTCATGGAGCATGATGTTGGTTGGGGGTTTGCCCTCAGTTTGAGGTTTGTCTCAACCAAAGGGATTCTATAGGGCAGGGTTCGATTCCCTGGGGCTGCTTAGGCGGATTTTCCCGGATTGGCTGACCCATCAACCTTGCTGGTGAGGTGGCGACAGGTCCCCCTAGTTTTGTCCCAGACAGAGGAAGGTAGTTTGTCATGTGCTTAACCCAATACTCAATATATTTTGTGATGTGCTATTTCTCAGTCCATGGTGGGCGCCAGTTCTGATAACTATCAATGTCTACCTGATAAGGTCTTGTTGGTAACTTGTGGGGTTCCAATCAGGAGCCATTATGGTGATGATTCCATTTTGGTCATTATTCTGGTTAGCCACAAGCTGCTACTCCAAACACTTGGCTTTCTACTTCCAGTGGATAGGGAAATCATTGTAATTTGTCATGGCTGAGATGTGTTGTGATCTGGTGCTTGATTAATCCCGAGCAGAGACTACAGAGAGCTGGGAGGGATGTCAAGTGCTATGCATGTTGTTCTATATATGTGTTGCCAAGCCTAACAGCTCTAAAAGAAAGAAAGGGCTGGAGTTAATATTGCCTGGCAAGCAATATTATTCTACTAAGCTACTTGGCTTGTAGAGATTCTACTTCCGGTTACTACAATCCAGAAACGGGTTCATTCTGATGAGTATTGCTCGAGATATGAGCAAGATACTGTTCTACTACATTCTACTTGGATTCGGTGATTCTACGGTGGTTCTTCAAGTGACGCGTGGCATACGACGTCTTGTCACAGTGTACGATAGGACATTTAGTCTCCGACACTGCGGTCTAATCAATGCTATTGATTAGACGTAACAAATAGTGACAGGACTTGTGCGACAGGACACTGATGTGACTATTTATGGATAACGAGTCGAGATCTGCTGGTCCAGAGTGAAGGACAGCAATATTGTGAGATGATCTGTCCTATCAGTCATCTGGATGTGACTGCGTCACAATTAGTATACAATGAGCAGGACGCTGCCACTTGGTAGCACCACTTTCCCTGCACCTGTGTCCTCGCACCTTTGGCGACGGTTCTCACGTGCCTCGTGCATTCTGTGCTGGTATCCATAACCAGCAACGTAAACCTATTGATTAATATAACTACTTCCTCTGTAGATATTAATCAGTGCAGGCTGAACCACAGTTCAGCCACAGTTTCTTTAACTGCAGCAGCGGCGCCAAAAATAGGTGCGCCTCGTTCGGGTCGTACGTGACGTGGGCGGGGTCGTTGAGGAGCGTCAACAGGAAGAAGATGTTGGCCTTGTAGATGCCGTAGCCGCAGAAAGACGCACAGCCTGTTATGCACGGCTCGCTCTGGAGCACACTTGGCGCCACATCGTACACGTATATTTTCAGCTCGGCAAGGCTCTTGGGGGGCGGCTGCGTGGGCCCCACCGGCGTGCCCGCCCTCCAATAGCGCGAAGGAGTCGTGACCCTTTCAACCGTCGGATTGCTTGCACTATTCCCCATGACTGGATCACCCGAATTCTTTCCTGTCCCCGAACCCGGATCCCCCGAGGTGCCCCCGAGACTTGCGTTATTGCGAATCGTTTCGTTCGCAGGGATGGAGCAATCGATTCCAAACCAGCCCTGCTGGCAACGGCACCACGCCGCGAGACACTCGCCACGGCCCAAGCAATCGTTCACGCAGCCCAGCTTGCAGGGCGCCTCGCAGCGAGGCCCAGCCAGCCCGACCGCGCAAGAGCACCGAGCGTTAACAAATGCCATCGACCGGCCCCCGGCGCCCTCCCCAATGATCTTCTCGGCGAGGCATCGGGAGACGTCTCTCGGACAACAAGTCTCCGTCGCCTCCTCCCCCAAATATAACCCGGTGCCCTCTCCCACGGTGCCTCTCCCAGGCTGGCCTGATTACCCCCCCCTGAGCCCCCCCTGGCCAACCCCATTCCCTCCGCCACCATTGACGCTCCCACCCCCACCATTGGCACGTCGACCGCCACCAACGCTTCCACCAGGCCGGCATCCCCGCCACCCGCTGCCCCGATCCCGGTCAACACCTTGGACAATGCCCCCAGCGCGGCGGCGGTGGTGCTGGTCGCCGCCAACTGGCTCAAATTAGCACGGACCCCCTCGCAATCCCGGAGTTGCTGAACGCACATGGCGTCCCGCATCCACTGGCTGCCCTCCCCCCCCGCCGCCCTGGCCTGGTATACCCCATGCGGCCTCACGTACGTGTCCGCCAGCTGGCGGCACGCGGCCGGCACAGCCCCGGCCCCTCGATGGAGAAGCGAGTCGCTCACCGAGTCCACGCTGCACGCCCGCTGGAATGTCTCCGCGTCAAACTGAGCCAGCGTGCTCATGTACAGGCTGAACTCCTCACCGCCAGATGGCGAGGTCGTCACAGGCTCCCCAGTAGAGGACACACGAGGCGATATGTGGATGACGTAGATTAATTCCCGGCCCCTAGTGCATGATGCGGAGGAGAAGAAGACTGTGTTGCCCCTTGCACGGATGTGGCAACACTCCCAAGCAGAGAGGAGGCTTTTGGACCCGCACCCAGGGCGTCGGAGGTCCCTGCAGGCCCGCCGGTTCCGAAATCCAGCTGCGAGTGCTGGTGCAAGAGTAGAGTGGCTCGGGTCACTGGGGCCGTGGGCACGCGCACAAAGCACTCGGTCTTGCCTTGGATCTGTGCTTGTGCGGAAGGGGGGGCAGTGCATGTGTGTGTGTATGGGGGGGGTGCATGTGGGGGGGCGGGGGGGGGGGGGGGGATGCATGGGGGGGGGGGGAGGGTGCATGGGGGGGGGGATGTGGGGAAACGGGCAGCATCGTCGTCAACATCGTCGTCAGCATGATGGTTGACTGACTAGAGGTTGAACATGAATTACATTACAAGGCATGATCATGACGTAGCGCAGCCCTGATCACGCCTGGGACAACGAGCAGTGACCACAATCGACTACCTCAGTAGCCATGAGCACGACCGACGTGCTAAGCTTGGCCGTGCAGAGGCCTCCAGTGACCACAGGCTGGGGTGAGATGAGCTGCACTTGGGCACACAGGTGCGGGTATGAGTGTTGGAGTACTTAGGCTTGGGCTTGAGGTTAGGAAACATAGAGTTACAAGTCTCATTGCTAGAGACCGACTAACAAAAACAATCAAGCGTCAGTCTCATGCAGTCAACTCAGCCGCGATCCCGCCAGGTCACGCTCACCACCTTCAGCTTTGGGCGCCCTTCGTTTCACCTTGTGGACGACTCCCTGATAATGCTACCTAAGTCACCGTCGACTGGGAGAGGCTGCGTGCGCAAGTCACCACACGATTCCCAAACGCATCCTTCCCAAACGCATGGTTAACCCTGGCGGCATGCGTGTCAGATGACAGCACGCATGCTTCACAAGGACGGGAGGCCATAGTCCTCATTCTTCCCTTCATATAAGTTATGATAATGCTAGGGGTATCTTACCATTTCTACTTCAACTTGAGGATCCTGTCTCCATCCACGGCATGGTGTGGTACCAAACCGTCCAAACGCGCTCACCTCATCTGGTGATGATAGCACGCACGCAGTTATTTGTTCACCCATGCATCCGTCATTTGTTCCCCCATCATTTGTTCATCCGTCTGTCGGTATAGTCCACCCATCTGTCCATCCATCCGACCCTCTCTCCCTCCCTTCACACATTCAATTTTTACTCGTTAGAACGATGAGAGGCCTCGTGCTCAAGTCCTCGTTACCTCGCTGTTGCGTGTGCAAGTCCTCGTTAATTACCTCCTGCTGGAAGCGGTGGATGCCATTCGCCGCCCGGAGCTCCACCAAGCACATGCAGGAGACTGGGTGAAGCCGCATGGCAGTCCAGAGGCTTGGCGGGAGGACAGGTGGCGACCAGCTGGCGCCATCTGTGCGCCCGAACGAGTAGCTCCACAGCATGTACTCCTCGCACCGGGCGCCCCAGAACCCGTACTGGCAACGGCACACCTGCTTCGCGTGGTTGCAAGTGCCTCGGTCGCAGCCGGTCACCGGCTGCACCCCGGACCTGCTGCCGGTGCGGTCACGCCAGCGGGCGCTTGGGCGACCGCGCGGGCGGCAGTAGTATGTGCCAATAGGATGCTGATGAAGAAGAAGGCCGGCCATGGGAGAGCCCGCGGCGCCATGGTAGGCGGGTTGATTTCATCTACCCAACGACCGCGTGAGCAGACCGCTTGCCCAGCTTCGGGCTCTAGATAATTCCCACTTCGAGAGCAACCTGTGATTTGGAATCGAGAAAGTCGATGTGTCGGCAAGAGTCGTCGCACAAGCGCGCGTCGTATTAATCCTGCGTCGCTATGACTGTTAATGGTCGGCACGAGACGACGGACCACATGCATAAGCTCTGTACTGTTACGTCCCGGCCCTTTTGGTCGGACGTAACAATGGAATAAATTACTAAGGCCGTTTGGTCTATTGTATTGGGTTTTATGGATATTGGCTATTGTGTGAATTGGACTAGTTATTTTGGTCCTAGGTTGCCCTTTTAGGGGCCGGTGCCGTGGCGCCGCGCCAGTTCTGAGTCCGTCCGTAGTTCTAGGCGTGGATCCTGTAGTTGAGGGTCGATGTCGGCCCGGATCCTACGTGGAATGATTGACTTGGATTGTTCTAGGGAAATTGGCGTGTATCTGCGCCGCAATCAACCTAGGTTAAATTAGTCCGAGGACGAGAGTCTCGTCCTCTTGGTTTGATGAATGATAAGTGCGAATACGCCTACACATTGAGCCCGGGGCAACTATCCATTTGTAATTGGTATTGCTAGCCATTATAAGTGTGTACAATTAGCTTGGCATCAAGCCGCGGTGCCAGATATCTCACGACTCACGTCGTGAAGCGCAATCTACATCAGGCCACCTTGAATTATTCCTAATTCCGGCAAAGAGGATCTTTCGCTACGTAGCTCAGGCTAGGTGTGTCTGGGCTGGGACGTAACACTGGTTATCGGAGGAAATGTGCTGGGAAGGTTAGCTAACTCTCGCGGAGAGGGTTAGTGAGGCCAATTAGGATACCAAGGCGGAGCTTGGCGTAGGTAGAGGTTCCGGAATTCAACGATTGCTGACAGGTCGGCGGCCAGCCCGTAAAGGGATTCAACGACGACCTAGGCAGCAAGCGGCCAGTCTGGGATACTCGGCGGGGCTAGCAATAGTCCTGTGGTGAGGTGCTGTTAACGATAGCGTTCAGCCCCCCTGTTTTCAACGACACCTAATGGCGGCCAGGGCTTGCCTTCAACGACACCGGGTGGCGGCCAGCTCAGGAGGGATTAACGTCATCGAGGATGGTACGTCCCCTAGTTAGAATTCTTTTTTTTTACAAGCTATGCCTGCTGAAGGCTAGCTGGCGAGCTCGCTTTCTCTCCGGGACCGCACGCGTAGGGGGTTTATGTTATACGTTGTACCCTCTACAGGTTGTAAATGTCGCTGGAGCCCATGGACGTCGCGGAGACGGACATTCGTTGTTTGACCTGCAAGGGGTCGTGGGGGTGGATACCGTCTGGCTGTTGCCGACTGTGTTGACGGTGTTTACCTCCGTGTGTGCGTATAGCCCGTTCCGCGGAAAGCTCGGGCGTGTGCTGTGTTAGACTCTGTGCTTCTCCCTCGTTTGTGTTGGTAAAGGTCACTGCACCTAGAGGTAGCCTGGGATCCCCTCCTTCTCTCCTGCTTGCAAGCCTCTGCCAGCCTATGATGTAACATGCCCAGACGCAACCGGAATAAATAAGGGTGGTCAATCTGGATTTCGTTACTATGCCGTGGCCCATGATGGGGGCGAGGGTAGACCAGCCATATTTTACAGTTGGAAGGCATGTGAAGAACACATCAAGGATAAGATAATGTCCAAAGACTCTAGTGCTAAGTGGAAGGGGTTTGATAACATCACAGATGCAGATAGGTTTGTTAGGGAACACATGCCATTGCCTGAGGGGATGCACACCACTCGTGAATGCTCCAAGCCACCCACGATCAGTAGTCAGGGGGAGGGGACAGCAGTTACAGTTACCTTCTCTCAGTTGACCATTGGCCCTAGCAGACAGTAGAGGAGACTATTACTAGGGAGTAGTACTAGGTTCTATAGTTATAGATCTATAGCACGTGGTTGCTCTCTCTCTTTCTCTCTCTTTCTTCCTGGGGAGGTGTTGCCTGCAGTGTAAGGTACCGGTACGAGCACCATGCCAACACGGTACCAAACAAGGAACGCCAGAGAGACAGAAGACGAGACTAGAGAAAGAGACTCAGATGAATAGAGAGGTAGAACCGGTAGACAACCACGAGCACGGTACAGAGGGGCTAGAGGTACCACTGCACGTCCAAGTAGGGACAGATACAGGTGAGGTCATGGAGAGACCTGCGGAAGGCTTCCCACGATCCAGAGATCAGAACCCTAGGTTCCCAGCGGATGGGGACAATCTAGACGCCTTAACAGGGCAGGGAGATGACAGGAGTGACCGAGAGATGCTCCAAGAGGACTCGCAGCAGCAACAACAGCATCATCATCATCATCATCATCATCATCATCATCATCATCATCATCATCATCATCATCATCATCATCATCATCATCATCATCATCATCATCATCATCATCATCATCATCATCATCATCATCATCATCATCATCATCATCATCATCATCATCATCATCATCATCATCATCATCATCATCATCATCATCATCATCATCATCATCATCATCATCATCATCATCATCATCATCATCATCATCATCATCATCATCATCATCATCATCATCATCATCATCAGCAGCAGCAGCAACAGCAGCAGCAGCAACAGCAGCAGCAGCAGCAGCAGCAGCAGCAGCAGCAACGGTCACCGCAGCAGCAACGGCAACAACAGCAACCCCGGATGCAGCGACAACAACCCCAGACGAGACCACAATGGCTACCACAGGATCCTGAGAAGCAGGGAGACGAGAATGAAGATGCCCTGCACTACCGTTATCAGCAGTCAGCCACAGGGCGGCCATCGCATCCCTGGGCGGGGCGGGGGCGTCCCCAGGGACCTCCGCCGGGCCCCACTCACCGGGGCAGACGCAGAGTGTCCTTCGGCAGTACTTCCCTGTTACCCACGGCGCTATGGAATTCGGATGAGGATGGTGAGATTCCAGGGGCAGATGGCGAGTTCGACGATCGGGAAGGGATGGGCGAGGTTGACGAGGGTCCAGTTACTCAGGGCCCGCCTGTTGGTACTCATAGACCACGGACCAGGCCGGGGGATGACAGAAGCAGTGTCACTGGCCGAGGCGAGGAGACTCATACGCCCGTCCAGCGTCCGGTACCCCAACCGCAGCGTCCACGGGCGCTTGACAGCAGCGTGGTCCCTTCGCCCGCGGCCGTCGGTAACCTGAATTTCAGCAGGGTGGCACTGGATGACCTGGGGTATGAACACCCCTCGTCGGTACAGGTGCGCCGGACACACGGTACACCGGACAGATCCGGATCTCCCCCCCGGTCGCAGCCTCCAGCATTCGGCTCCATCTCCTACAGAGAGGTCGGTGGGCCTAAGCTTAACACGGTAAACGCCCCACCGATGCCTACCTTCAAGAATGTACCCAAGCTGCACGCGGATATGAAACCGCGAGAGGTCGACGAATGGGGACGCATGTGGCAACAGCAGTATACCGTCTGGTGCAATCACAACAGCTGGGAACTTGCCACCTGTGATCTGATCCCACATGTGGTCAACACCTGCATGGACCCCTCGGTGGTGAGCATCTTGAACTGTGAGAGCATCGCATCCCAGTCATACCCGCAAACCGTGGAGGAGCTGATGGACCGGGTGCGCCGCAACTTAGCTGATACCCCCAGACGCGGAGCTCCACGAGCGAATCGCCTTCGGCAAGCTGCGCCAGGGGACCACCCCATATCGCGAGTTTCTATCCAAGTTTGAGTCCAGCGCCGCCTACCTGACCGACATGACCTGGTACGAGTACAAGATCAGATTCATTGAGGCGCTCAGCCCCGAGCTACAGGACGAGGTATTCAAACACTACGCTGAGGTGCCGTGGAAGGAGTGGGACATCTTGAATATCCAGAGATACCTTCTGCAGGTGGCCGACGTGGTGACTCGCGGGCGCGTGCACCCTCCGTGCGTCGTTTCTTCAGGCCAGCTCCCCCGAGGCGGGTGAATCAGATGTATTCCACGGATTTCGCCGGCGAGGCGGAGGACGATTACCTCGGCGACCCTGATGACGACTATAGCGACCAGGGTGTCAACGCGATCGACGCTAGCAAGGCGCGGTGCTTCATGTGCAGCGAGGTGGGACACCTCAAGCGTGACTGCCCCAAGCTCCGGGGCAAGCACGTCGGTCGCGGCGCGGGGGAGATGGAACCCAGCGGTCGCTTCTCTGGACCAGCCTTCGGCAGCCGCCCCGACTCCTCCGGTGTCGGGACCGATCGACCCCGCAACGCGGGCGAGCGTGCGGCTCGCCTGCAGCATGCCAGACAGGTCCCGACTCAGTACCAGCAGCCGCGACCGCCCGCGACCAGCTCTACCAAGGGCGTGTTGCGTGCGGTTAACGAGATTGAGGCGCGGCGACAGTCCTCCTCTTCCGGTCAGGCGCACGCCGTGGCTGGCTATGAATATGACGACGAGGAGGAGGCTGACGAAGAGGAGGAGGGGGGGGAAGAGGGCGGGCGGTCGGGCGAGGCGGCCTCCCGTCCCACCGCTCCTCGGGAGTAGTAGCCTTGCCCGTGGGCTTGGGCCCCGGGGGAGAGGATAGGGTAGAGAAATCAGATGGTAGTCCGGACGCGGAGTCAATTAGAGTAGAGGTAGACGTCAATAACGTGGCTTCAGACGCGGCCACCCAACCGGCGGCGCGTGCATTGCAAGAAGGCAGCCTCGCGACATTTGTTTCTTTTCAGTGGAGGGTGACTGGTTCCTCCCACCGTCCTTGATCCGTATTTGAAGGAGAAAACGGTCATGGACGTGAAGTTTCTGGTCGACACAGGTGCCTCCACGTCCTTCATCAACGAGGCCCTGGTGCGCCGGCTGGGCCTGGTTCCACGACCGCACAACACGGCAGTGCATGTCACCTATTCGGATGGCCGGCGACACCAATCGCCGGGCCTAGCAGACGTCAAGGGCGTGCTGCAAGGTACACCGGTGGACTTGGTAGCGACTATTGCACCGCTGGGCGCTGCGGACATCATCATTGGAGTGGACTGGTTGGACAAGCAGGATGTGGACATCAGTGTGCGCCGACGGGTAGTTTGGTTTCCGGACGGTTCCTTCTGGTGCCCCGACAGCGAGTACAGGGCACAGGCCGCCGAGGTCCATAACATTACACACGAGCGCTCGGCGGACGGGCCTCGACCAGCGTCCCAGATCCTGATGAGTAGCAAGACGCTGGCGCGCCAACTTCGGAAGGGCAAGGAGTATGCGATGTACCGTATCGACCTGGACAGCACCGATCAGGCCATGCTTAATGAGATCGGCGTCGGCTTCACTCCGGACGAGCTGGCGCGGTTCAACGCCGTCTTGGAGAAGCGCGCTACTCTCTTCGCGGATCGCACACCCCAGTTCCCTCCCAATCGTTCGGTGCTACACCGTATCCAGGTCCAGGAGGGTTCCGGGCCGACAGCGTCTCCCATGTACCGCATGGGCCCAGTCGAGCTGGTGGAGCTCAAGAAGATCCTCATTTCGCTGCTCGACGCCGGGCTCATTGAACCCAGCAACAGCCCCTTCTCAGCGGGCGTGCTGCTCGTTCCCAAGCCAGGGGGCAAGTGGCGGCTGGTGACTGACTACCGGAAGCTGAACGCCATCACTGTCAAGTCCCGGGATCCTCTACCGCGGATCGACGACATCTTCAACCGTGTCCAAGGGGCTACGTGCTTTACCGTCATCGACTGTGCGGACGGGTTTTGGCAGCTGCGCATCGCGCCGGAAGACTGCCACAAGACCGCGTTCGCCACGCCCTTCGGCCACTACCAGTTTCGGGTGGCGGCAATGGGCCTGTGTAATTCGCCGGCGTCTTTCCAGATGCTGATGAACGACCTCCTCCGTCCAGTGATGGGCACGGCCCACCTGCCGCAGGTCTCCAAGGATCTGACGGACCCGCAGAAGGGGGCGCGCCCACCATGGACCTACAAGCGCACGTGCGCGCTGGCGTACCTGGACGACATCCTGGTGTACTCCAAGACGTTCGAGGAGCACCTGGAGGATGTTGACGCAGTGCGTCAGATCATGGAAGACGAGCACCTGTCGGCGCGGAAGGCCAAGGTGCGCGCCGGCCGCTGTGTGCCCTTTTTGGGCCATACCCTGTCTGCGGACGGCATCGCGACCGACCCGGAGAAGATCGAGGCCGTACAGCAATGGCCGGTCCCCACGGACGTGAAAGGGGTGCGCAGTTTCCTGGGGTTGGCTTCCTACTACCGGCGGTTCATTCCGCGGTTTGCCACCATCGCCGCCCCGATTAACGCTCTTCTCAAGAAGGGTACCCAGTTCCTTTGGGCTGAGCAGTGCCAGCAGGCCTTCGAGGCACTTAAGCGCCACCTCACCACAGCGCCGGTCCTCGTCCTGCCGGACCCGTCCCTTCCTTTCGTCGTGGCTACTGACGCCAGCAAGGTGGCCATCGGGGGTGTTCTCCTGCAGGACCAAGGCAAGGGCCTTCAGCCCATCGAGTACATCTCACGCACAATGATTCCGGCGGAGCGGAATTACCCACAGTGATGATTCATACGCCGTATTATACGCCGTATTTAGCGTATTATGCGCGATACGCAAGCGGCGCGTACGAAAATGGGGTACTTTCATACGCAACGCGTATTTTTGCGCATTTTTGCGTATTTTCGCGTATTTTTGGCATATTTTTGGCTTACGAGGTGGGTGCATTTGCTTGCCTAGACTGCGGCGCGCCGACCTGTAGTAGGAACAAATAATTGCGTGATGAGCTAGCTAGTGTATAGTGCACTAAAGCTAAAAGCGCGTTCATTGTGACTTGTGAAGGCGGGAAGGTGAAGGCGGGAAGGCTGAAGATTCATCATCAAGAGGGTGATAAGCAACAGTATATTTGGAAATAAACGTACACCTATTTATCTGGATCAAGAAGGTGATAAGGTGTGCCAGCAACGTCGTGGTCGTCTGGCACCTAGATCGTAGCATATCGACATCCAGGCATGGCTGACACGTGAGTCAATGGAACACGATGATGATGTGCGGCCCGATGAAGAAGAGGCCACATCCGAAACTGTCTGGACATACATTAGCAAAGAGCGCATCCTCAAGAATCGGCAGCAGACAAATAACTACTACATGGATGATGGAGTACTCCGTTACAGGCTGCTGGTCGAGCAGGCGGAGAAGGAAAGCAATACCAGGAAGAGGAAGGCGACTAGTGACGCCAAGAAGCAGGCTAATGTGCGGGCGGCACTTAAAGACAGGCTTGCAGACGTTGTAGAAACCGACGCCTCTAACTGGGTGTCCCCTCATGCCAGCAACACCTCGGGGCGCGCTGCTGGGGCGGCTGGGCCAAGCGGATCATCAAAGGGCCAATCCACCGACGGTAATTTGCCCGCACCTTATGGGCTCAGCAAAGAGCAGCTGGACGAGGAGCTGTGCGAGGCATTCATTTGCGCCTTTCAATGCCATCGACGCCCTTCAATGTCATCGACACCTCGGGGCAATGTATAGTGCATGCATATCTTGAGTTCTACAAATTTATTATCCTTTCCAGTGAGTTGTGCATTGATACTGGTATTGATACTTAGTTGCATGTTGTCTCGATTTTGAAGAGAAACTATCAAGTTAGACCGTTAGAAACTAAGCTTGTATTTAGGTAGTGGTGGCAATGCCAAAGGTCATGCTATATATGTCATGTATAGGCAAAAGGTATGGAAAAACACCAGCAGACTATGCTTGGTTGCTCAGAATGTTGAAAACCCCTCAAAATCATGCCAAAAAAGGGGTTTTCAACGGTTAGCGTACGATCAGCGTATAATACATTATACACCGCGTATTATACATTATACACCTGGGGCCGCGTACGACGCGTATCGCGTATGAATCATCACTGAATTTACCCAGTGCATCAGCAGGAACTCCTAGCTGGCAGTAGTCTACAGCTGCCACACGTGGCGTCATCATCTTCTGGGGGCCCAGTTTTCGGTGGCCATTAGTGAGCAGGGGGATCTCGACCCCCACCGCCTTGTGATCCACACCGACCACCGGCCGCTCACCCACCTCCTGGTGCAGCCCAACCTGACGCCCCGCCAAGCGCGGTGGATGGAGTACTTGTCGCAGTTTGCGCCGTTCAAGATCCAATATGTCAAGGGCGCGGACAACGTGGTGCCAGACGCCCTCTCGCGACGGGCGGACTGTTAAAATTAAAATTCGTTAATTGTATTGTATTTCCGAATAATAAAAAGACGTAACAAAATAGATTACTCGCTCAGCGCCCAGCCCCGGACATGTCGACAACGTCGGCCATTGACAGCATTTGCTGCAACGTGATTCAAAGCTTTCTCCTGCGTGTCGGCCTTTCACGCCGCCAAAACAGCTTTGACTCAATGCTCCGCTGTAGGTCATCACTGCGAGTAGCTCTGTGGCTTCACCCAACGCTGAGCAACGGCGTGGGCCTGAGAACGTACCCAAGTACAAACCAACCGAAATACACCAACGTAATTCCCAAACAACACTCCACAACATAACGCACCGCAACCGAGATCCTCCCCACTGCTTGCCTGGACAAACGGTACGGAACCAAGGTTGCCCACGGAACGAACGGTAATGGCCAGAACCCAAAATAGCCCACAGCCAGAACCTACGACCCGTTGCCTGACCGTACACATAAATTCCCACTGACCGCCGGCCCAGCAAATAAACCTCAGCGCGGCGCTGCCGGCTGACCTCCGGACTTAGCCAATTCCGAGCATAAACAAATTCCAATACTTTATGTGACTGCGAGCCCACAATATAACACCAGCCCCTTTTCTTTCGAGCAGTCACATCCACCACTCGGCCACTTAACCACAACCCACAGTCGACATACATGCCAACAATCCTCACAATATCCACCACCACCCAAGGGTTACTCACAAACACTCTCGGAGACAGTACGCACAAGACGCTATGTACTAGGGGAGCTCTAACCCCTCTAACTTGGCGCCCATTCACGCCTTGCACATACTGCCAGTGTCTGAAGTAAGTCATGTAAGCAAGCGAGAATACAAGACTGATCTAAACGACCACCCTTGACCCCGGCACACCCACACGACCCATACACATTACAAATCCGTTCCAACCGCACCAGTCCTCAACCAAGGACACTCCCCCACCAAATCAATTATGGAGCAAATTATCCAACCGTGCCGGGTCACCATCAGTATAGGGCAGGCATAAGGATCACCCCCGGCCCAAACAACGTTCTCAAATTGGCCACAGGCTAAAATTCCTCAGGGTCCAAGCTCAAACAACCAACAGCTCCCGCAGATCCCCAAGAGAACCTGCCATCACCATCCGCAAGATGCGATACTGCTCTCGCGCTGCTGCAAACAGCTTGGTCACCGCGTCCGCCGGGTTCAGCCTCCCCGGCAGATGGAGAACGCTCACCGCGTAAGACAGCTCCTTCAACAGCAGGAAATCGAGGTCACGCGTTCTGGACAGGCTGCATGTTGAGGATAAAGCTCACAAGCGGCTGGCTATCCGTATGCACAGTTGTCGTCAGCACCAAACGGACACCCATCCACTTGCCCATCCAGCGCAAGAACTGCTCGAGGTACAGCGAAGCCTTGATACACTCACACACACCACGGCACTCGTTAGTGTCAGAGCCAACTGCCACACGCCTGCACAGTCTCGAATACCACCCACACAGCGATCCCCGACCCCCTGGGTTACAGAGCACAAACAGACCACCCATCCGTGCCCTCAGCTTGGTCAGTTCCCTGCCCTCACCCGACGTATCTGCAAAGCAGTGAAGAACAGCGGGCTGAGAGACCGACAGGCCAGAAAGCACCACACCTTGGCTCTCGGCCACATACTGCCTCACAACCGACGGATGGACTTGCGACAACACGTCATCTACCGTCCTACTCAGCACCACCAGATCGGGCGCACACACTGCCGCCATCCAGCCTAGCTTGCCACGCAGGCGGCTCCACAGGCCCTTACCACACAGCTCATCCACCGAGCCCATCAGCTCCTCCCGATACTTGTCAGGAATACCCAGGTGCATCTGATGCCTACCAGACGTCACTCGCAGGGTCTGCACTACACCGCAGAAGACACGCGGAGTCTGCTGGTCCACCACCTGCAGCTCGCCCACAGGGAAACGCTTAGCGAGATCTGCATAGAACTGATGCAGAACAGCACGGAGTTGAATGCCCTTCACCGCTGGCTAGCACGCCGGCGATGGAGACGGGATTTTTGTTGTTTGGGGAACCGATTGTGGGAGGCTGAGCCCGCAGCCGCCACTGATTGCTATTGAACCCTTGCAGCTGGCCAGGCCGCAAGGAGCTCAGCGGCGCGGCGCTAACCGATAAGGCATGCTCGAGCCTCTAACCCGAGACTACCGGTAGGCTACCCGATAGTGCATGCTCGAGCCTCTAACCCGAGACTACCGGCACTCAGCGGATCTGTGCTACCGAGGGCGACGGTTCTCTGACCGTCCCGGCGCGCACTGGCTTCCGTACCTTGCTTAGGCACCGATTAGCATCTAGACACCAATCTTTGATGCCCACCTGACTAGGCGCCCAGGCCGGCGACTACCGGCCAGCGGATAGATGCCACTCGGGAGCACAACTCCCATACTTTCTTTTTAAATAATTATCATAAATTATTTAAAGCGAGGGGCAATAGGGTAGCACTGACCCTACGTACGTTCAAGTAGAGAAACACGTAACGGCACACTGGCCGTCCCCAAATCCTAAACCCCAAGGAGGGTGCCCTACGCTGGGATCTGAGCACGCCAAAAACACCCGGGCTTTGCTCCCGGCCTCCTTTTCTACTTGGGTGCAACTGCACCACATGCATCATTATTAGGCACACTGGCCGCCTGTCAGGTCTAGGGAAATGTATTCACAGATGAAAGAAGCGCCCATTCCCATGCAAAAAGACGACAGGTCACACGGTAAAAAAAACTCATGTCATCATGAGCTGCCGCAGCAGCTTGTACTGAGGCCCCGACAGCATCGCTGGCTTGGTCAAGGCATCGGCAATATTCTCGCTCTCGGGGATCCACCGCCGCTCATCCAACACCGTGGCGGACTCGGCCAACACAAGGTAATCTAGTTTGGTGGTGGAGGCGAGCGGGTTATTCAGAAACTCAATTATTGACTTGCTATCTGTGCACAGCCGCATGCGGAGCGACAGCGCCACGCGGGCCTTATCCGCAATCCATTGCAAAAGATGCTGCACATAACACGCATGGTCGACAGCGGAAATGAACGCGCGACACTCCGCGCGATTGCTGTCTACCACTACCCGCTGATGGATGCGGCTATACCAGTCGACAATAGTGGGCTGCCCAGTGGGGCTATCAAGAAAAAAGATGGCCGCCTCCCGCGCGCGCAGCTGCGTGATGGTACGCGACTCCAGGTTCGCGTCAGAGTAAATGGTCATTGCCACCGGGCGGGTGATATCAACCCCCCACACGCGCAGGCCCGGTGACGCCAAGACTTGCGTCCGAAGATGCTGCGCTCCCATGCCCGCAAGCACGGCGTCGGGCGCACGCGCGTAGATGGACAGGTCGGGTCGCACCGTGCCCGCGAGCCACCCCAGCTGGCCGCGCAAGTGCGGTCCCGCGGACGCATCCAGCCGCTCAGGCAGCGATTGCGCGAGCTTGTCGGCGTATTCCTGCTTGGCCGCCATGTCAATGCACCAGCCAACCGGTGTGCGGTGCAAAGTGTAGGTTAGGCCACAGAAAGGGACGGGGGTGTCGGGGTCCAGCCACAACGTGCGGCTAGTGGGCAAAAGCTTGGCCACAGCGGTTATGAACTGCCGGACCCACGCCCGGGGTCCAATAAGCCGCCAGTCATCCCCATGCCATTGCATGAACGCGGGCTCGTGTGGGTTGGGTGTGTGGATGTGAAAGAGGTTGCTATCGATGCGGGAAAACACCGCCCCCATGCTAGCAAAGATGCGTTCAGCCGTCTTGCGAAAGATGATGGGGCTAGACTGCAGGCCCTCCACACCAAGGAGAAGCCGCAAGTACACACACCGCAGCTCCCCCTGCCACACCAAAGGGACCTTGACCACATACACCGTGCCACGCCACACTTCCTCGGCCACTGCCGGGTCGCTATGGAGAAAGGCCCGCTGAAAATCTGAGCAGGCCATGGCATAGTCCAACCCCCGATCCAACAGCCCCAAGAACACCGATGTTAACACCCGGCTAGTGGTCTGCGACAGCCCGGGCGTAAACAATTCCTCCTCCGACAACTCAGACGAGCCCCTAAACTCCGTGACACAGGGCCGTACATGAAATGTGACAGGGTCAGTGGGGAGGACCTGCTTATACTTGAGCACAAACTTCAAGTTCAGCTTTACCGCCCCTTGCGGCACCTCCATCAACTCCCCATACACCCCATACATCGCCCACTCCAGCTGCGCGCGCAAGAAAGCCGCGCGCCACTTATGGAACTTGACAGGGTCACGGCAGTCCTCCTTAAACTGCGGATAACTAACAGGAGATTTAGTGGCGATGCTCCAGGGAAAAATGCCAAGACTGCTGGGGTGACACTTCTGCGGCTGCGTGACATCGGCTACCAGCGGCTCTGCCGTATATTCCGCCCCGCGAATGGCCCCTACTGCAGTGGCATAATCCTCAGGGTGATTAATAGCCTCGGGGGGACCCCGGCCCGTGAGGGCTGCAAGCGCTACGTGATATTGGTACAAGCCTATGCTCCCCACCCCCTCGAGGGTCACCAAGCCGGCTGACACAGAAAACCCGGGGAGGGAAACAAAAGGGTTACCTATGAGGGTGATCCCCTTGTAACCCTCTAGCACTTGCACAGGGACATCTACCCCTAGGATGGGCATGAGCACCTGCCCAGCCACCTTATAGGCCCGCTGCCCGTCAAACCCCGCAACCTCCTTCCAACTACTGGGCAGCAAAGGGTAATAGGCCTCGGCCGCCGCCGGGCTCGTGATAGACACCCTGCCATGGTATCTATGGCCGCAATATGCCTAGAGGGAACATCATGAGCTTCAGTCACAACCGTGGGGCACTTATCTGGCATGACGCGGCTGACTTGTGCCGCACCCCCCGCTGCCGCCGCCTTGAGCTTGTCCGCCTTGAGCAGCTGTCGGAGGACGTGGGCCAGCTGGGAGCCCACGCCCGCGCCTGACGATGTGTCCGGCGCCGCCACGGTGGGCGCTGCTGGGGTCGCGGGGAGGGGCTGAGGTAGCGCCCCCGCGTCGACCCCGGGGACTTGCTCCGGCGCGGCGCCTGCAGGGGGGTGGGCAACAAGCGCATCATGCACAGCCACCCCAAGTGGGGTGGGTAGGACAGGTTCCAGCCGGGCCCGCTTGGCCGGCCGGCTATCCACATCCCAACCGAGCTGGCGGCTGTGCTCCTTGGCCGCCTGGACCTGGGCATCGGACGCCTTGTACCGATACACCTTATCCCACGGGATGAGATAGTCCCTATGCTCCCAGTGCACCTTCACCCGCCTATGCACCCAGTCCAAATCCACCACCATGCCTGGCCCTTGCATCTGCCCCCGCTTGCCAAAGGAATTCTCCTTGTGAAACAAGACCAACTCCCCCAGCTCCCACTCCTGCGACAAGTCAGGCTGGGTGCGGTCTAACTGCCGCCTAACCTCAGCGGTGGTAGCGAGGTGGGCCTCCCAATGGTCTGCCACGTCCGGAGGGTAAATGCCCGACTGCAGCCCCCGCGCGGTAATAAGACCTAGTCCCTGGGGCAGCTTGAAAAGCACCTGGCTGTTGTACTTGTCCATGAGCAAGCGGCACCACAGCGCGCGTTGTGCATAAGGCTGCCCCGCGGGCTTGAATCCTAACCCGCTGGCCTGCTGCTTGGCTGCCATGCCCTTTACGCTGCTGATGTGCCTATCAATCAGCCCCAAGTTGCCATGGTCCTGCCGCCCAGCAATAACCACCATCTCACAGCCCTCCCGCCCCACAATGCAATCAAATTGTTGGTCCAACATGACCTCAGAAATGGGAAAGAAGTGAGACATGGCAATGCGCAGCCCCCGCCACAAGGACTCCTCTACCATGCTTGGCAGGGGCTCGATGGCTAGGAACTTGGTATAGCGATCCATCAAGACCAAATAATAGTCCCCCTCCTCCAAATGCATGACATCCCCCACTAACCTCCCCCGGTACGGGGAAGGAGTCTTAGCATGCCAGCGCCTACGCTTCTTCCTGACACTTGCGCATGCGTGGCACTCCTCTAACTCCGCCTGAGCGACCTTCAACCCCGGCGCCCCCATAAGCCGAGTCGCCCAGTCTAGCGTTTGCCCCGCCACATGACCCACCGCAAGGTGAATCTGGTGAGCAAGCATCCGCAATCCTATGGCCGTGGGGGTGGTGCCATCCCCTTCTATGCTAGGCACCTGCCCCGCCAAGCTCTCTGCATGTGCATTCCTGTCGGCAATGTGCTCTAGTGAGGCCTTACTGAGGCGGCGACCCAACTCCACGTCTACGTGAGGGGCTACCTCGGCATCTGCCGGCACTATCTCACCTGAAGGGGTGAGCTCCGGAAGGGCGTGTTCAGGCTCTATTGCGACCACGCTGGGCACGCACTCCTGATCAGCTGCAGCACTTGCACTTCCATTCTGAACCACGGACGTGGGAACATTAGGACTACAAGGCACAGCATCCTCACGCCTAGCCGACTCACCGCGACACACATCACCTCTATGACGTCACTTGGGCATGGCTGGCCGTGGGGCGCGGCATGTGTTGGGGTCGTGTCCAGGAAGCCGAACCGCCCAGCAGCGCCGGCACACTCGAGTCGCCTTGCCGAGGTCCAGCCGCAGCGTGCAGTTGGCCTCGGTGTGCCCCACGCCGGTGCACCGCTCGCAGACGACCTTCTCCTTGGGGACGCCACCCTGCTGCTGTTGCTGCCTGCCAGCGCCGCCCTCCTGTCGAGGCTGCTTGCCCTGACCGCCTCCCGGCCCGCGTTTGCTGGACGCGTTCTGGTTGTGCCGACCACCGCGAGCTCGGCGTTTGCCACCCAACATTCGCACCACGTTGTCGGCCACCGTCGTGGACAGCTGGGTAACAAGAGTGGTCAAGTCCGACAGAGAAGCTGCTGGCGGGGTCGAGGCAGGCACAGGGTTTACCTGAGCAACTGTCGGCAGCTTGTTGTTACGCCTGGGGCCGCCCCGGTCCTTGAACATCTCTCGGAGGTGCGCCATGGCTGCGTTGAACCGTTTCTGGTCGTCCGGGGTGCCCACTACCACGGAAGAAGCTAGCGCAATTTTCATGCCGAGACCGGCCTTGACATTGGCACGGCTCTCTGGCGTCAGCCCCAGCGCATCCAGAACTGCGCTGAGTAAATATTCGCTACTCATGTGCTTCAAGACACCCTTGCTCCGGACCTGGGCCGCGAATCTGGCCATGTCCGAGCTGAGGTAATTGGGGTCAAGCGACAGGTTGCGCACCAGCGCCTGCCCCTCCTTTTCCTCGTCAGGAAAGCTTGAGGTGTCGAGCACCTCTTGCAGGGCCTTCACTGTGTCGGGCCAGGTCCACGCCTCTTTGCTGGCGTTGATAATGACCCCTCGCACGTCCGCATTACCCGTAGACTCGTTGCATACCTCTGACCGGCGCAGCTTGGTGAGGAAAACTGCGTCGGACAGTTCGTTGTAGTCCTGCCGGAGCTCGCCCAGGCTGTTAATCTGGCGGAGCCAATTTTCGGAAGAACCGTTAGGTTCGCCAGAATTGGCGAAGCTTATAAGGCCGTACACGTGAGAAAACATAGGAATAGGGGATGAAAATCCGTCAATCCATCCATCCATACATACATACATCCACCGAATTTGTCCCGAATTTGCAAGCATAAGGGTGAGGTTCTTCCGAAAATTGGCTCCGCCGTAGAGTTTCAACGGGCAAGTTGCAAACACGCACGTTACTTGATATACGAAGGCAAAATGAAAAAAGTTAAAACGTTAGCCGCCGACAATCTGGAGCGTACGATGATGGATCCAACGGCCGCGATAAACCCGCTAAGTTAGCGGCTCGGGTCGTCCGTCCAGAATACTACAAAATACTACACATAAACAACCAATCCAAAACAAGCAAACTACGGAAAACAAACGGCCTTCGGCCCCAACGGTCACAAATCCAACGGAAACGACCCGAAATCGATAAGACCACCGAAACGACGCAGCCGCAGGCCACGCCGCCGGACGAAACTAAGTGACGTGCTCCGCGAGCAATTTGATGGCTGGCGATGGCAGGAAACGTACGCTAGAAAATTGGGATGGGGAATGCGCAGCCATGGTATACGTCAAAATTTTATGTTTGAAGAGCAAGTACGAAATTTTCTGAGCTGGAGGTGCGTCAACGGAGTGATACCTGCGTGGGAGAGGTCCGCGTCGCTATGGCGACCTGGAAATGGAATGTCGTTGTAGATTTAGGTATTGTAGTATCATGCTTAATTGCTTTACGTACTGGGTGCCTAGTAAAATCAGTTTGCTGTTCGTGGAAGGCGTGGGGTGGGGCCGACGAGTTTCTGGTGTCATCATATTGGAAAGAACGCTGGATTTTCTTGCCACGGGACGTAACTGGCGATGCCGATGGTGAGGCGTACTACCTACCGGGGTACTACCTGCTCTCTCTACCTACCGGGGTACTACCTACTCTGATGCATTTTCATGGTTGCGTTCTTTCCTTTTCACCGAATCCACCTAGTCGCAGCAAAGACATAGCGTAGCGTTGCGTTCAGTTTTATTTTCTTAGCCGTGCAGGACGCCATCTTCATGGTCCTTCGAATGTCCGTTAACGTCCGTTCGGTTGCCCAAGGATCTGTGATGCTTTTTTCTGGAATATACTGGGCTTGGAAAGCCCCTCTGGATGCTTGCCTGGTCACGGGTTTGGGGCGTCATTTACATTCATGGTGCTTTCTGCGTAAGCTGACTTGCTTCGCACGTGGATTTTCACTGGACTGAAGAGCGCGTCTGCTAGCATGTTTACGTGGTGTATAAGGTGATCAATCAACTATTTAGAAGGTGTGACAATAGAAGGTGTGTTATATATTTCTTCATCAAGCATGTCAAAAGTAATCTCCACTCGCTTACAACCTGAATTTTGCTTTGCTGGGTCTGCTGTGTTTGTGTCTCACTGTGCAGGCTATCCCCTTGGTTGATCAACCAGGTGCTTTTTGGTGGCAGCGGGGCCATATACTCTTCTTGGCGTTTTTCATCCATGGCATGTCAACGGCAACGCATGCATGCCAGCCCCTAAACAAGAAAACACTAAGTCACCAAAGAATGGAATTCAGGGCATGGTCATGAGCAGGGTAACAGCAGCATTAATATTAAATGGGCATGATGTCAACAGGAAAACACTAAGTCACGTGAGGAAAGTCTTTTTATGATCTCAAACAGCCTGGACGTGCCAAATTACTTTGTGTAGTCCGCGCATTTCCGGCGCAAGTCGCCGGCCGGACCTTGTGACAGCGCCAGAATCATGATTAACATTGTATGACTTTTGTAGGTAGAAAAATGTCTGTGGAGACGCTGTGCGTCGCGCTTAAATATTTTAATATAATTTTAATGAAAAGTTTGAAATTTTTCGTAAACCTTACCTAAGCTTAGCCGCTAGGCGGCTAAGCTTAGCCAACTGACATGTGCACATCGATATAGTCTCAAAAAAAAAGAACTCCTCCACGGCGGACGGCGTCAGAATTTCTGGCAGCTTACTTGGCAGCTCTTCTTTCTTGAAAACTTTCCGGGCAGTTGGTGCTGACTGCTGCCCCGGAGCTGTGCTGACCGAGCCCCCAGCTGGCTCAGTCGCCACGGTGGCTGCGCCACTCCCATCCGCCGGAGTTGATGCTTGCGTTCCCTGGTCCTGGGTTGCAGCTTGCGTTCGCTCCGCGCCACGCGCCATGAGCCCAGAAAAATGGTCAACGGTAATGTTGACTGTTGTGAATACAAGTTGAATGCCCTTCACCGCTGGCTAGCACGCCGGCGATGGAGACGGGATTTTTGTTGTTTGGGGAACCGATTGTGGGAGGCTGAGCCCGCAGCCGCCACTGATTGCTATTGAACCCTTGCAGCTGGCCAGGCCGCAAGGAGCTCAGCGGCGCGGCGCTAACCGATAAGGCATGCTCGAGCCTCTAACCCGAGACTACCGGTAGGCTACCCGATAGTGCATGCTCGAGCCTCTAACCCGAGACTACCGGCACTCAGCGGATCTGTGCTACCGAGGGCGACGGTTCTCTGACCGTCCCGGCGCGCACTGGCTTCCGTACCTTGCTTAGGCACCGATTAGCATCTAGACACCAATCTTTGATGCCCACCTGACTAGGCGCCCAGGCCGGCGACTACCGGCCAGCGGATAGATGCCACTCGGGAGCACAACTCACGGGGTGCTACCATGCACTCGCAGGTCATCCCCATGCAATTGTACAAACAAGGGACCTGAGGGAGTCTGTGCCACAAACAACGAAGGGTCGTACGGGGATACCTCGAATGTCATCAACTCAAACAGAGCACGCATCAAAGTGATACGCCACACAATCGAGGCACTCTGCAGTCCCTCTATGGCCTTCAACAAGCCCATGAATTCTGCCCTCACTTCCTCCATCCAAAACGAGGGTGTCTGGACCACCAGGGGTGACGTGCCTTCCCACACCTCACGCGCCACCTCCTCGCTGGAGTTAGGGAAAGCACGCTTGACATCAATAGACGCACACCCATAGTCTCTGCCCTCATCCAGGAAACCGAGATACAGCATGGTGATAATCCTGAAGCTATCCCACGCCAGACCTGGGGTGTACAGCTCTTCCTTGGCCAGCTCACTGGTTCCCGAAAACTCCTGCGACACCGGCCTCACATAGCATACCTCCACCCCAGCCTTTACCTTGTGAGACAACACCATCTTGAGAGGAAGTACCTTGGCCCCCTTGGGCACACTGTCCATTGGTTCATACACACCATACCCCTGCCACTCCTCCAGCGCCCTGTGAAACGCGCACCACCAGCTGGAGAAACCACTCTGCGTCGACATCTCTAGCACCAGCCTCTCATAGCCAATCGGAGAATGTGCAGCGATGTCCCGCTTGGTAATACCGATGCTGGATGGATGCAACAACGCAGGCATGACCAGGTCTACCGCTGGCGGGAGATCCTTTCCCCACGCCACACCCTCTGTCCCTGTCAGTGCTGCTAGCCTAGCCACGGTGCTTGAGACGAGACTGAGAGGTTGCACTGCCTTGTACGATTCGAACTCTATCGACCCATGGCCCTCCCTGGTCAAACTAGAGCTCTGGATCACAACATCAGGGTGATTAAGGGGTCCGGACGGACCTGAACCCCCCCAAATTGAATACACATGTTTTGCACTCAATACCCATTCTGGCAATGCAAATTATGATGGGGGGCCATAAATATGACCCTTGGGCATGCATCTGGCTACTTTTTGAGTTCAAGGTCCATCACCATACATGTGCACGGAGCTATTTTTAGCGCGCACACCCCCTAAAAGCACGGATTGCCTAGGACAACCCCCCCACACTTGTGGACCAAACACCATATTTTTGTCAAATCCCCACCCAGACCAAAGAATGGAGCTAATTTGCAGCACCAAAATCGCACGTCTGGGCATACTTATGCAGTTTACCGAAAAATACGTCTTTTTTGTGACTAAAAAAAAAAAATCAAATCAAATACGCATGGGTTGGGCCCAGGGAGACAAAAATAACTTCCACAGGGTGGGAATATCAATGGGACCAATTTTCAGCTCATTCTGACCACGTATGTGAACAGTTATGTTCTGTTGTATGAAAAAAAAATGCACGAAAATACGGTTTTATTCCAAATGGCTGCACCAATCACAACCTTGCCCACCACAGTGTGGGCCAAACAAGGTGCCAGCAAGTTATTTATCATGCAAACTATCTTGGAATCAAAATTCAGGTCATTCTGAGCTAGACTGATGGCATAAACTAGTGTCCTCAACTGCCACCCCTCAACCCTAGTATAGACTGGCATGAGCTCAAACATAACCCTTTTCATCACCTGCCCACCACAAATCATCAGAATCCTAACATAGACGGCTGCCAATTGAGTTATACAAACAGCCACCAAATGCAGGATCAAGCTGAGCATGAGCCTTGAGTACTAGAGAGGTCATTCATAGCATGCAGCACCACACTATGGTAGCATAGTTGGCAATCTTCATTGGTAATAACAGAAATGTTTAGAGGCCCAAGCAACGTTCAATAGCAACAGAAACATGTGGGATTAGATGGGTGACTCGTACATGCTAGCCACACCCCACACCTCACCATGGTTGTAAACCATGCTCAACAATAAGGTGCATAAACAGCATGCTCATCTACACCTGCTATGCTGACTTAGAGTAGAGGATGATGCCTCAATCAACCAGCAATAATAACACAATGTTCTAACCCTGCAGGTTCACATCACCCCGTTCAAAAACCAACCAACAAAACAGAACTGTAAGCGCAAACACGAAATACAGCAAAGCCATAAGAGAAATGGCTTGCAGCCATCCTCATAAGCATGGCTAGCATCCTTGAGAGCACATTGATTGTGAAGCATAGTGGCTGTGATCCACAAATCTAAAGAGGACACACACGTAAGCATAGCTTACACATATACAAAGCATGGCCAGCAAGAGAAGTATAGCCACCTTGTTTCCCAGCACGTTGAGACGCACGGTTCATATGCTCGCCAGCTTGTTGCATGCCGCCCTCGAGGCATGCCGGGGTACGTGTTGAATATGCAATATAAGCACTCTGCCATCCAAATCCTTCCATATATCATTACATTAACGTAGCAGCTTACCTTGATATTACCCAATCCTAGACAGGATTTCAGAGCTTGCCACGCATAACGTAAGCGAATCGGTTGAAAGCTGCCGGAAAACTAGAGACGTGCATGCAGCAAGCGGCGAACAAAACAACGCACCCTTCCAGGAAACCGTGCTGAAAGCTTAGAATAAAGGGATTTCTAAACGCAATAGACTTCGGGGTAACCACTGGATAATAGACGTACAATGGCATGCTATCTTTCCTGACAAGGCGCGCAAGAAATGCCAGCCACCCATGGACGGGTTGACAGCGCATAAAGCAGGACCTGGCGTTTTCTTTCCGAAAATGACGAGGAAAAGTAATAAAATAAAAGGTTCTTTAACATTTTCAATCTCCCCGTTGCTTTCTGCATCGCTAGGGACTAAGAACCTTTGTAATTATCGCTGTAGGCATGTATTGCTGCTTATTCGTTGCGGCAAGATTTCCGCGCCAGACCCCCTCGCAAACGCGGATGAAAAATGGCATCGATCTCGTCAATAATGCATCTTCGGCTACGCAAGATCATGATGAAACTTTGATTTGACGCATCTGCATAATTTTCTGCGGTCTTATTGCCATATTACTGCATTTATTACCTAACGCACGTCGCCATGGCCAACTTGGCGCAAGGGTTACGCGCATCGTGCACCACAATTTCACGTGCCGGGTACCGGCGCGAATTTTTTGGCGCGAAATAATTCCGGTCCGTCCGGACCCCTTAAGAAATGGCAGCCCCAGAATCGCCGGCCCATCATAGCCCTCAAGCACGCAGAAAGGAGTGTCACGCCCAAGAATGGTCAGCATCACCTCGCCCACTACCGGCATGCGCACCACCCCAGAAAAGTCCTCCACAAACTTCCACTTGGACGGTTGTAGTGGGAAGTGCCTAGCTACCCCTTCACCTAGCAAGCACACCACCGCATTAGTATCCACCTCCAACCGACACCCAGCCAGCCCGTCCTGCTGAAAATCCACTAGCTTAGACACCGAGGCTACCTCATTACCAGCCTCCATTGCGACGTCGCCGCCGCCCTCGGAGCCATCACCGCCACTCAGTGACTCGCGCCGGGTACTAGCCGACCCATCAACGCCATCGGCTTGTAGCCCCGCACCTGCGGTCGATGCGCCAGCATCGCCGGCCTGTGCCTTTCCACCTGCGGCTGGCCCTGCATTGGCCTCGCTGGACTGTGGTGGCCCTCCTACGGCTCCCTCGCCGGCCTGAGGCGCCCCACCTACAGCCGACGGCCTGCCCGCCCCGCCGGCCCGTGGTAACGTGCCCCCCGGCTGCTCGCGTTCCGCGATAGCCCGCCGGGCTTCCTGCAGCCGCTCAATGACACGGGCAAACATTGTCGCGCGCTGCACCTCCTGACCATCAGCGGAAGGGGCAACCCCCAGCCCACCTGGTCCCACACTGGCTGGACCGCCATTGGACAGTGGCAACCCACCATCCGACGGAAGAGAGGGCGCAGGCTGATCAGGCCCTGTCTCCTCTCTCACCCCCCTTGCGGCCGTCCCTGGGTCCCCCGCCTCACCTCCAGCCTGCGCGCTGGAGCCCATCGCACCTTCCTCATGGGGCAGGTCTGCTGGCGCACCTAGCCCCTCGTAGTACGGCCGCAAGTGTTTCCACGCCAGTAGTCGGTCGAAGCGGCGGTCCTCACGCCCAACCTTCGCCAACATGTGGTCACCGTCCACTGACTTGACCACAACAGGGCCCTCCCACAAACCCTGTTCCAAAGCACTTCCCTCCCGGTACGCCCACACCCTTGCTCCCTCGCTAGGCACGTACACATCACCCCTGCGCAGGTCCATGTCCACCAGCCTGAGGTACCGGTCACACAGCCAATCACGATATGCTTCTACCGCCTCCAGCGGGAGCAGGCCCATCTCCAACCCATGGGGCGTGACGGCTACCTCCTCACCATCCACATGTACCCTGACCATCACCCTGTGATTCATGTGCTCCTCTATCTGCCTGCACAACAGAGCCTGATCGCGGTACGACAGCGAGCGCATCCTGGCCATAGCACTCATCACAAACTTGGAGGTCCTGATATGTCTCTCCACTAACCCTTGATGTTCGTGATCTGCCGCACCCGCCACCACAATCTGCTCAAACCCCGGCTCCTTCATGCAACACTCGAACTGCTGGTCACACTCTAAAGTTGACACCACGGCAAACTTGGCCTTTACCAAGCGCAGGCTGGTGAGCAGCTCTTCCACTATACTTTTCGTCCGAGGGTAGTAAAAAGGATCCGAGGCGTAAATTACGAGGTGGTAATTTACGGCACAGACTACTCTTACCGTTTGTATAAGAGTTCGGATCTTTCTCGTAAGCTACGAGTTAGATCCGAGGTAAGATCCGACGTCGTAATTTACGAGGTAGTAATTTACGAGGTAGTAATGTACGAGGTAGTAATGTACGAGGTAGTAATGTACGAGGTAGTAATCTACGAGGTAGTAAGGTACGAGGTAGTAATTTGCGAGGTAGTAATTTACGAGTTGGTAATTTACGATCCCGGTACTCGGTCCCGTAGGTTACGACGTCGTATGCTTCTCGCGTACACTACCGGTACTACAATCATGTCGCTATGTCGTTCTGAATTGCAGTACGCATGTCACTTATCAGAATTTCACTTTGATTTCACTTATCATTTCGGTCAACCTAACCCCTAACACCCATTTACCCGGGGGAAAAAAATGAATGGCATTTGCAGCAAGGCTCATGCAAGACGAGTTCCTATTTCATAAAAAATTTCATTATTAAATGCAGGATTACATGTCATGCACAAAAATCCAACGCCTTCACAGAAAATAGCATATCAAGTCTTCTGACGACAATATCAAGTCAATATCAAATTCGTGGCTTCTCTTCGTGGCTTGAAATACTGTTTCCATGCGGTGCTTAGGACAGCTCCGGGGATGTCGGCACCGCACAGAAGCTCCATCCGGGAGCAAGTGCGCCGGGGGAAGATGTTGTACATCCAGAGCTCGATATGTGCGGGAAGCCGTCGTGTTGGAAACCGAGGTGTCTGCACATAATTCCGCGCGCAGGCAGCTTGTGCCTTTACGGGGGAAGACCTGCGACACAAAAACCGTGTCCGGACAATGCAATACGGAGAAATGGCAACGGCAGATGGAGTCGGCTAAGGCCGCTTGTAAGGAAAGTGATTTTTAATGCACGAATAAATGTATAATGCATGCTACATCGCCATCGCTTGGGCGGTGAAAAGACAAGGACCAACCACATGCCCCCACCTACCCTTCGTGCATCCCGCCCTTGACGAGGCACAACCATGTGCCCCCACCTACCCTTTGTGCGTCCCTCCCTTGACAAGAAACAAGCACGTGCACCTATCTAACCTTTGTGCATCCCTTCCTTGGCAAGGAACAAGCACACCCACCCACCTACTCCACATGCATCCCTCCCTTGACAAGGAACAAGCACGATCACCCAGCTACCCACTAGCACGGCAGCAAGGCAGACCTTACAATGGCAAGTGATGTTTATCGGTAGAAACTGTTAGACAACTAGCAAACGAGCCAGCCGGTGAAGAGCAAGGCACACATGCAAGGAATTTGTCGTTGCCTATGTCTACGCTTGTGTTTGTCACTGCAGTTGAAATCTGCATTTGCATCAGCAGGCCCGATCGAACCCCATGTCGCCACCCGCATTTCCACTTATACTTCACGGCCCCTTATTCTTCTCTTGTGCCTGCCTTTGCCCTAACTGTTACCCTAGCATCTGCCCTTGCCCCTATCCTTTGATCCCCAGTGTTTGCCGTTGCCCTCATCCTTTCCCTAGTGCCTGCCCTTGTCTTCATCTTTTCCCTTGTGCCTGCCCTTGCCCTTGTCCGTTCCCTCGTGCTTGACTTGTCCTAATCTCTTTCCCTTGCGCCTGCCCTTGCCCTTATCCGCTTCCCTTGTGCCTGCCCCTGCCCTTGCCCTTGTCATTTCCCTTGAGCCTGCCCTTTTGGCAAGCACAAGTGCCTTTGTCCTTTCCTTGGCCTTGTGCTTGCTCTTCCAGTTTCCCTTTCCTTTGCTCGTGCGGTTGCCTTTGCTCTTACCCGGGTGCTTGCCCTTGCCGTTTGCAAGCTGCATTATTGTCTTAGCAAGCTAGCAAGTGCAAACTGGCACTGAGCCAGAAATGCAAGCAAAGCAGCCAGTGTAAATAAGGATGGACGGGAACAGTAGAAAGCTAGGGGTGGCAACGGTGCTAGAGCTCATGGCAACAAGGTGGTCCCATTCTTGCTGCATTGGGTGCGTTGCGTGGGTGGGATATTGCGAGAGGGGGACATTCTTGCCTTGGTTGTGTTTTCACATGCACCCGGTGCTTGAATTTATGCGTGCAAGGGTGGCTGGTATCCCAACCAACAGCCTAAGAGGAAAAAGAGTGCTTAGAAAGCAAGAATGACTTAATGTTGGTAATAGCAGTGGCGGCGGCAGCAAAAACTGTTGTTATAGATGCAAGCTACAACACTGCGGATGGTTTCTCACACTAATGTGGATAATGATAATGCATGCCACTTAACGGGACCATATAAACCACAACAAGAATAAATCGTGAGAGCAAAAGAAAGGGGAGTACAAAATGGCCGGCTTACCTAGCTACAGCAAAAAAATTACATGAAAAACAAGATAACTCACCTTTGTCGCAGCAGTGACCATATCAGACAGCTCACAAAAACTTGTTGATCCTTGAAACTTCCTGCTTGAAGGCAGCCACCAACGGTCTGGAGTTTTCACCCCAGTCCTTCTCAACAGCCAAGGAAAAGGGAAAGAGAGAGGAGGGGTGCGGGAGGGACAAGAGAGCGGGGGGTGGGAAGGGAGAGAGAGAGAGAGAGAGAGAGAGAGAGAGAGAGAGAGAGAGAGAGAGAGAGAGAGAGAGAGAGAGAGAGAGAGAGAGGAGAGAGAGAGAGAGAGAGAGAGAGAGAGAGAGAGAGAGAGAGAGAGAGAGAGAGAGAGAGAGAGAGAGAGAGAGAGAGAGAGAGTAGGAGAAGTGCGGGTGGGGGTGGGAGAGGTGGGATGGAAGATTCACTACGTTAGCAGGCGACTAAACTGCTACAATGACACAAAACCACGGAGCTAGGCCCTTCACTCCATCAGATCAGAGTGAAAACCCATGTTGAAACTGGGACAAATGCCATTAGAATGTTACTATGACCGTGGCTAGTAAACGTGAATTGACACCCAGGTTGTGACTTCAACGATTGGAGGCAACCTTGCCAAGTCTCCCAAATGCAGTCGGCTAGACAAGCTTCACAAAAAACGCAGCAAACATGTTAACGTTGCTAATATTCCAACGACGCGCATCCGCAGTCCGGCTGCCAATGAAGTCTTCTTGGTCGCCAGCTGTGCACAGAGGAGTAACCGCTAGAGACGCCAATTTGCGAACAACTCATTACAATTACAAAGCGCAGGAAGCAGATGGCTATGCATCAACAATTACTTCCGCTCGCCCTCGTATTTAGCCAGGTCTATCTGCCCAAACTGGGTAAATGTTTTGCGATCGGTGAAATTGGCACTCTAGTGACTTACTTTCCCAGAAAGTGTCCATTCACACGACAACCGACTCACGCTCACACGTCGTGAGGAGTTGCCGATAGGATAAAGAAGCCGAACGATGAATTGCTGTACATAAATGCCACGCTAACGGCGTCGTGAACTGACTTCTTGCAATCACGATTAAAGTGCCCGGCCCAACAACAAATTGGCGACACACGACCCCGCAACTGGAAAAGAATTCTGGCCACATTGATATACATCGGTTTGATAAAGTAAAACCTCGCATTCGGTTCTGGCTAGCCTCAAACGCATGCGCCTTGAAACCTTTATCCTCCTGGCGGCCACAGTTTCTCGGTTCTCTTGTTCCGTTGGTCGTGCCGCTAGCGTGCCAGCCGCTCCAGTCCCTAAAATTCAAATTCGTGTTGTTCGAGAAAACGTTGTCGGGTCGGCGACGGCACGATGCCGGGCCGGGCTGCATGGGCCATGGAGGGTGGTGGTACACAAATACCGTACAGGTGGTACACAACTGCAGCCAGGACAACAGCCGGGCGCTGCGTACCTGCCGTGGGAAGGAGGGGGGTGGTACACAAATACCGTACAAGTGATACACAATTGCAGCCAGGACAACAGCGGGTCGCTGCGTACCTGCCGTGGGAAGGAGGACAAGTGATACACAAATACCGTACAAGTGATACACAAATACCGTACAAGTGATACACAATTGCAGCCAGGACAACAGCGGGTCGCTGCGTACCTGCCGTGGGAAGGAGGACAAGTGATACACAAATACCGTACAAGTGATACACAAATACCGTACAAGTGATACACAATTGCAGCCAGGACAACAGCGGGTCGCTGCGTACCTGCCGCGGGAAGGAGGGGGGTGGTACACAAATATCCGACCTATATATTAGCAATAGCCGCCGCCTATCAAACAGGTCCTATTCATCACGAGCGTCAACGCCCCGTCATCGCCCCGTCATCGCCCGGCCGAGGGCCTTAACCTGTTAACTCTTTATTCGGAGTGATAGTCAACGACCTATATACTACGGACTACCAATAGCTACCGCATATAAAACATGGGCTTTTCATCACGCCCGTCGAGGGCGATGACGGTGACGCTCGTCACCGTCATCGCCCTCGACGGGCCAACATCTAAACTCTTCTCTTAATCAACAAAGTATATTACCAATAGCCGCTGCCTATCAAACAGGTTCTATTAATCACGCGCGTGAACGCCCCGTCATCGCCCCGTCATCGCCCCGTCAGCGCCCCGTCATCGCCCTGCCGAGGGCCAACCTCTTAACTCTTTATTCGGAGTAATAAAAAACGGCCTATATTGTGAATAGCTGCCGCCTATCAACCAGGTACTTTTCATCACGCCCGTCGAGAGCGATGACGGTGACGGCCGTCACCGTCATCGCCCTGCCGGCATTGCCATACAAGAAGAAGCTCTCGATCCCAGGTATAGACTACCTCGGGTATCATCATCGTAATTGCTAGCATCGAGATCATTCATACCTACCGACGATGGCCAGCTGCAAAAGAAAAATGTCGACCAACAGACAGGACCTATCGCCGGGAACCCTCAAGGCAATAAGGGCGAGACAGGCTTTCACCGTTAAGTAAAGTTGTCCACATCGTGCTAAGGAATTTGTGCTAATCTATGAGTACCTATATGGACACTTTGTCGCATTTTTTACATGGCAAATAAGCGATGTATGTGTCATGTAGGCTGCCATTGGTGCATGCATGCATGGGCCAGCAATGATGGTCAGAGGTACATTGTGCCTATGAGATAACCATCGATTTGTTGATCAGCAAGTGATTCATTACGTGAGACAACAATATGTTTGGGGGCTAAGCTTCTTACATTCCAAGTCACATGGCCCGCCATAATTGTTTTCTTATGTGTTTAAGGTTAGGGCTCTGTTCATGACTGAACGTCATGAACGCGCTCTATTCATGACATTGATTAATTGATTTTAATTAGTCTCATGTCCATGTTGGGGGACCGGGATCTCTGAATTCCCCAAAGAAGATATAGTGGAAGTCACCCCAAGACGTCAATATCCGTCAAGACGTCAATAACAACATGTATGTCCACAGCTCAGCTAGTAGTCTAAAATATGGGCCTCGAGCTAATCTTGCACGCAAGCAATGCCTATCATCAAGGATTAATTAATGCCTATCAACAAGGAGACAATCATGCTTGTTAAATTTCCTAGGACCCACAACTGGGGGGTCGTAGTCTTTGACAATGTCCGCCTGGGCAACGCTACTAATCCTACACATCCGAGGTCCCATGTCTGAATAAGAGGGGTTGAGCGGATGACGCCAACAATGTCTGTGCTCTGCATGTCAGCTAAAATCATATCGCGGAGACAAACATATGGCGGTATGTCCAATGCTGGCCACTGCGTCGCCTAACAGGTTCTTACATGGTCGGCAAGGGCCTGACCATGTAAGAAGATATCTCCCTGGCTGGCCAGTCCACAAGGAACCAGCACAGACCTCATCTGAATCAACCTGATTATAATTAACTAACTACTTAATTCATTTATTAAACTCATGCCCCCATTAGGGAGTCAAGGAGCATTAGCTAACCCCGATTAATTAATTAATTAATTAATTAAACACGTGCTCCTGTTGGGGAGTCACGGAGCACCGAAGTGCTTTTAATCCCTGTGTGTGCACAACAGGAGAAAGGGCAGAGACCCCCAGTCTCCTTCATGCCTAAGGCATGCCACAGCTGCATTCGGGAACGCTAGCTAAACGGACACGCCAACGATCCGGCAATCTGTGGGTGCAATAAGACCCATGTGAGCATGGCATAACACTAGGAGCGTGGGCAAGTAATCTCATCATAGCCAGGACGTAGCATGGCTGTACTAGGACTATACCCCGATCAATGGATGGATGGATGGATGGATGGATGGATGGATGGATGGATGGATTAATTAATTAATTAATTAAAATCATAGCTCCGTTGGGAGCATATGTAACACATAGCCCTGAGAAAGGGGCATCTATGGGTTTGTAATACAATCAGGGCTACAACCTGCAGGTGGAGGATGTACAACTGTCACCTGCTCTGGGTGCACAAGGTGCACCTGCACCGCCATGATGGTTCATGCCTCCTTAACAAGCACAGGCACCCAGGGGGGGCTTGAGGAGAGGGCCTAGAAGGCCTGCATGACATATGGGGTGGAGGGTATGTGGCTAGGCTATAGCTGGTGTACACATGGCATCTCAGCAGAGAGTAACTCCCTGCATAGGCATCGCATGGCTAAATTCTTAATGCATCATCCATGGGAGGTCCCATTGTAGGCTGGGCGCGGCTAGATACTGAAAGCATCATCCATGGGGGCCATTATGGGCGCACATGCGCGTGGGCCACTTGCAAGGCTAAGCCTATCTAATCTACACTACTGGTATATTCCCTAGCCTGGAGTGGCAGGAGGGGCCTGCCAGGGCTTGTGGTCAACGTGGATGACCGCCCCCCTCCAGTATACCGGCTTCCCCCCTGCACGCTGCCGGAGCTGAAGGTAGGTCGGCCATAGCTCGCGTCGCCGCTGTTGCTGGGCCAAGGTCAAGTCGTCGTCCAGCGTGAAGCGAGTCTCCGAGAGCTTCTTGCGGCATTTAAGGAACGCCAGCTTGTCCGTCATGTACTTAAAGGTGAGGAGCACGGGTGCCGGGCCAGCCTTCCCCCGCGCGCGGGGGAGGCGGACAACCGACATGTCCAGCTCACCAGTGAGTAACATGGGGGCAAGAATGGCGCGCTTAACTGCCTCAAGGAGACTCGTGGAGGTCTCACCTGCCGGCTGGTCGAAGTGCTTGACGATGACATTGTGGCTGCGCTTGTCGAGCTCGGCCGCCTCGCGAAGGTCGAGGGCTTGTTGCTTGAGTTGTGCCGCGATGGATGGATGGATGGATGGATGGATGGATGGATGGATGGATGGATGGATGGATGGATGGATGGATGGATGGATGGATGGATGGATGGATGGATGGATGGATGGATGGATGGATGGATGGATGGATGGATGGATGGATGGATGGATGGATGGATGGATGGATGGATGGATGGATGGATGGATGGATGGATGGATGGATGGATGGATGGATGGATGGATGGATGGATGGATGGATGGATGGATGGATGGATTAATTAATTAATTAATTAGACTCGTGCTCCCGTTGGGGAGTCACGGAGCATTAACCCCGATGAATGGATGGATGGGCGCACACATTCCTACCGGTCTAATCTATCTACATTGGCTACATACTACATCTATCTAACAACATTCTAACTACATCATCTATCTAGGCAGCCGCACGCTGCCCTGGGGGGAGCTATCTAGCGTGCCTCCCGCGGGATTGCACACGCGGGCGCTTCCCCACTGGGGGGGGCTCGTTGTCCTCTATGACCTGGGCCCACTTGGCCTTGTCCATCATCTTCTTCCAAATCACGGAGAGGCCTAGGCCCCCCATGTCCTCTACTAGCTGTTCTTTGAAGGTGCGGGCCTTGCGGCGTCTAACGTGGATGGATGGATGGATGGATGGATGGATGGATGGATGGATGGATGGATGGATGGATGGATGGATGGATGGATGGATGGATGGATGGATGGATGGATGGATGGATGGATGGATGGATGGATGGATGGATGGATGGATGGATGGATGGATGGATGGATGGATGGATGGATGGATGGATGGATGGATGGATGGATGGATGGATGGATGGATGGATGGATGGATGGATGGATGGATGGATGGATGGATGGATGGATGGATGGATGGATGGATGGATGGATGGATGGATGGATGGATGGATGGATGGATGGATGGATGGATGGATGGATGGATGGATGGATGGATGGATGGATGGATGGATGGATGGATGGGATGGATGGATGGATGGATGGATGGATGGATGGATGGATGGATGGATGGATGGATGGATGGATGGATGGATGGATGGATGGATGGATGGATGGATGGATGGATGGATGGATGGATGGATGGATGGATGGATGGATGGATGGATGGATGGATGGATGGATGGATGTCAGGCTTGTCTTACATGATGCAGTGGAACTTTGGTGCTGGAGGGTTAATTGTGGCCCGGTCTGGTTTAGCTTCAGTGCTCTCATGGCGGCCTTCATTTGTAATTATTTGAATGCATGCCCATTGGGCCATGCATAGTGTATTCTGATCAGACACTCCGCAAAGGTGAAAACCTTTGCGTTCAGTGTATATTTTTTACGCATGCACGCCCATTATGTATCGCTGGGTCCATCCCATCAATGCTTGTTTATTGCCAGGTCTGGTGTAAGTAAGTTAGTGCTATCTAGTCTACAAAATCCTCACTACACTTCTCCCCAAAGCGCCCCTTCCGCTTTGGGGGAGGGGGCTTACCCACATGGGCTGGCGTGTGAGCCGGGACATTGGTCTTCCACCTCTTCTTGTTCTGCATAGGAACAGAGAGCGAAGAAATGCGGTGTGGGGACCCCTTCTCGTGGTAATGCGTTACATGTACTCCCCACCGGGCTTTGCTCTTCATGGGTTCATAAAGACAACAATTATTCAGTAAGAATTTAATAAATTAGGAACATATATCCGTTGGGAGTCACTGTTACACATATACCTGAAAAGGGGCATATGATTTTAAATACATTCTGAGCTACAACCTGCACGTGCATGGGTTTAGTTAACTGGCACCTATACTAGAGGCCTGACATGGGGTGGAGCTTCAGTGCTTCCCCGCCTTCTCCTTCTCCCACACTGGGTGCTCCGCGTCCTTCTTCTCCGGCCCTGCCCATGGGTGCACCGGCCCCGCCTCCTCCTTCTCCTCTCGGGACGATTCGCGCTCCACGCATGGCTGCAGCATCAGTTAGCACGGGCAAGACATAGCAGTAACCGCGCTATTGCTGTTCTAGCACCAGCCTAGCAGACTGCCATGATCACTCAGCAAACCCACGACAGCTAAACCCTTGGCTGTCACAACCAGTCCATGCATCATTAAGTATGGGTACAGGGAAAGCTTCCCGCATATCCATGGCCATATGGATGGCAGCAACACAACGACTTGCCCCCTAGCCCCCCGTGCACACACAAAAACGTGGGTCGTGGCTTCCACGCCCCATCCGCCATGCATGACAGCGCGTACCTTACTCGCATTCACACCGGGCTGCATCCCAGCGCCGTTGCTGTCCCCATGTGACACGTCGGCTGATTAAGCAGACACACAGCAGAGTCTGATGTAAACCGCTAAACCCCAAACCCATGCAGACCACAGTCAAGGACGCGTGCATGTCAAGCCATGCCAATTGTGAACCGTACAGCAATTTACTTTTCAAGCCTGAAGAGGTGGATAGCAGATACTAGCCTGGAAGAGGTTACAGGGGCACATGTCCATTAGCGAGCGGAACAACACAGCATACACCCTACAAGCGTACCGCACAATGTCCTCCTGCAATTGTCTGCAGATCTCCCAATGCCGCAGACATCTCCACTGCTCTCATGGCGATTGCAAATGCTTCATGCCGCTGACATCTCCACTGCTCTCATGGCGATTGCAAATGCTTGATGCCGCACCTCTGCTTACAGCAGAAAAGCTTCCTCCGGGCGAGGCACCTGACTGGAACCAACACCCATTCCTTGGCTTCACAACGTGGCCATGACAGCATCGTGAATCTGCTTCGCCAACGCCCACACTTCAGGACCCGCGCCCTGCACCGCCATGGCCACAGGCTGCACCGCTGCAATCGATGCAGCATTCACTGCCTGCGCCGCACCATGTACTGCATGCACGAAAGCCAATCCTGGCTCGGTTATCATGGTCTTGCCCGATTCCTGCTGCTTCTTCTTCTTCGATGCGGTCATGCGCACTTTATACCCCTTCCTCTCCAAGCACGCCTTCAGCACCTGGCTCGTGCGGTGCTGAATATGCTTCTGAAGGCGCGCCTTCTAAACACGAAATGTTGGCAATGTATGATTCCCAAACGGCATGATAGGCACATAATCAGTCCCATTAATTGCTTTGCGGCAGTCAATGCACCAGAACACCTGTTGAAAAAAGAAGGTTATGCGCGCTAGCGATTACCCGCGGCAAGAAGCAATCAACACGCCTCGCTAACAACTGCAACCACAATGTAATTCATGACGGGCCACTCACCGCTACCCTGCTCTCCTGATTCAATGTCTCCCCATTCTCAAGGCCTCCATTGTAAACCTCTCCATCTTCACCATCGTCATCGTCTTCCTCTTCCTCCACTCCGACGTATCCGTGTTTCCTTTTCCTAAGATACCTAGGGTTGTTCAAGTCGTATGTGCGGCGTTGGCACACTTCCAACAAAATTTTGGCCGCCTCTACCCATTACCATTTATTCGTACTATCATAACATATCCAGGCGTTTGAAAAATCATTCCCTCGTTCGAACTTCTACCCCTGGGCGTCCATGACGAGGCAGTCACGACGGGACGCAGATGCACAAAAATAAAACAAGGCGACATCCCTTCAATCATTGACCAAAAAACAGAATACGCGCAGAACTTGGATTTCAACACCACGCACCCATTACCAGCGAGCACGGCTGGCCTGCAACCGCCATCATTTCATAACCAGAAGCCAGGGCCCACACTCCATCCCGTTACCTCATCTTCCACGCACGGCTTCCGCTGCTTCCCTCTGCTCTTTCGCATTCTCCGCCAGCAACCTCGCCTTCTCCTCGTCCAACAATCCACTAAGAATAAAATCCCCTCTATTGGACGCCATTCAGACGAACTTTGCTAGCGTCTTTTCACCGGCCCCAGCACACATAATCTATAGCCGCTTAATGACAACGGCCGACAACGACAACTGCTGAATAGGCGAAAAAGGCTGATAACTACATTTTTATATTTCGCTGCATTTGCTAATAGACACGCACGTTCTCCCACTTCTCCATTACAATATAATTATCCATCTGGCCGTGTACAGGCAAAGATCCCCGAAGTAACTTACTGAAACGTATCTTACAGCATCGGATCACTGGCACCTAATCTACAGGTGGTAGATTACCAACCAAGACCCGTCGCGGTAATTTACTCTGTCGGTAATGTACTACCAAAGATGTGCAGTCGTAACGTTACTCTTACTTACGGCTAGTAAAATTACTACGTAGGATGATAGGTAGTAATGATTACGGCGTTGGATCTCACGCCTCGTATCTAGGTAGTAAGATAAGACCTCGTAATTTACGCCTCGGATCCTTTTTACTACCCTCGGACGAAAAGTATAGTGTCCTTGTGCTTGCGTGGCAACACCTCTAGTGCCTTGAACCTGGAGAACCGCCCCACCGCTAGCACATACTCCCTGTCATCGTACTTGAGCACATCCACTTGCACCGGGCCCCTCTCTAGCACCGGTCTACGTGCATGAAACTTGTGCGGCTTAGGCACATTGCGCTGACAATGCTTACACCTCTGCCAGACCTCTCTGCACGTCGCCACCAGCTCCGAAAACCCCAGTGATGCTGCCCAATGCTCTGCAGCGTGGCCATGACCCAACCGTGTGTGTAACCTCATTGCCATGTTAAGTACACTGAGTGTACCACCTGCCTCCAATGGACATTGAGACTGTTGTGCCTGAGGTCCCGGGTGTGGGGAGGACCTTCGTACCGGTGGCCCGTCCAGAACTGCAGTGTGTACACCTGCAGTACCTCCTCCAACCCCCTTCTCCCTCGTTCCCTGAGACAGTGCTTCATCCCCTACTGCAACTGCCCCCTGCTCTGCATGGTCCCCCTCCTCACCAGCGCTCTCATCTAGCGCTGCCACGTGAGCACCCAGGCGGGGTGAGCTAGCCTGGGGGGTCGAGCCGTGCTGCCCCGCACTAGCTCGCATATTTGGCACATCACCAGCTGCCTCACCCTCACCACCGGACCCTAGTCACTGCCTACGGCCCCCACTCTGGGCCGCCGGGCACAGGTGCGTGTCACGTGCAAAGTGTCCTGGCTGCTTGCAGCGGTTACACACGGCAGGGCCCTGTGCATTGCTATTGCTGCGAGCTGGCATGCTGTCAGCGTGCCTATTGCATGTAGCATGTGCGTGCCAGGTGACCCTTTCTCCCGCATATGAAGCATGCACCAGACTCCTGCCTCTGTGGCTGCCGCTGTTGCTGCTGCTGTGCAAACTGCTGCTGCGGCTGCGGCGGCTGTGAAGCATAATGCGGCTGTATTGCCTGCTGTGCTGGGGCATAATGCTGCTGCTGTCTCTGCTGCTGCACCAATGGCCTGCCCTGCCACAGCCCACGTCTGCCACCGCGCCCGTGCACCACGGGCACGGCCTCCACCACGCTGCTTGCCACCGTTGCCTACTCCAGCAGGCTTGCTGTTGTTGACACCGGCAACCTTGCCCGTTGCATCCTGTGGCTTGGCAGAGGTAACAGTGCTTGGCACAGAGGGTGCAGGGAGGGGCACAGAATTGGGAGCGGCTGGGGGAGGGGCAGGGGCCATCAACCCAGACTCGGTCAGCTTGCCCTGGGCTCTCAGCTGTGCAATCATGTCCCTCTCCTCCCCTTCTACCAGGCCGGTAATGATCTCTATTGCCTTGGTAAGGTCATCCTTGGCTTGGCCTGCACGCAGGGCTCCCATCACAGTCTGGAAATTCAGGTCCTTGGCCATCCTCACGTAACGGTCTATCACCGCTGTCTCAGACACCTCTAGTCCATTGAGCACAGACTCATTCCGCAAATTGCGAAGGCTGAGTAAATCGAGTGAGTAAGGCCGTTGTGGCACCCAGGTGTAAATGCTGCATAGCCTATCTAGAGGTCGTGCCCTCCTTCGACTCCAACAACGCCTCACGCAGCTTACCTGGGATGTGACGCCGTTTTACCTTCTCATCCTTGCATGCTCGAAGAGTAAATGCGAGAATGAAATTGTCGCAGCTCAGCAAACCGGCATCTCGGAAAAGCGAATAAACACTGCTGATCTTCTCACCATGGTCCTTCAGAAAAGCCTCTATTCTCTCTATATAGTCACGCACTACGAGCGTGGGTGCGTCGCTAGCAAGGGTTCCTACACGCTTTCGAAATAGTTCTAACAGATCCTTTTCAGCTCGTAGGTCAGCGGCCCATGTCGACGGATCACTATGAATTGCTTTCCGTTTTCTCCCAGCTGACGCTGCCATGTTTTATGCTGTAAAATTACGGCCCCAACCTAGTACATGTTAAAATTAAAATTCGTTAATTGTATTGTATTTCCGAATAATAAAAAGACGTAACAAAATAGATTACTCGCTCAGCGCCCAGCCCCGGACATGTCGACAACGTCGGCCATTGACAGCATTTGCTGCAACGTGATTCAAAGCTTTCTCCTGCGTGTCGGCCTTTCACGCCGCCAAAACAGCTTTGACTCAATGCTCCGCTGTAGGTCATCACTGCGAGTAGCTCTGTGGCTTCACCCAACGCTGAGCAACGGCGTGGGCCTGAGAACGTACCCAAGTACAAACCAACCGAAATACACCAACGTAATTCCCAAACAACACTCCACAACATAACGCACCGCAACCGAGATCCTCCCCACTGCTTGCCTGGACAAACGGTACGGAACCAAGGTTGCCCACGGAACGAACGGTAATGGCCAGAACCCAAAATAGCCCACAGCCAGAACCTACGACCCGTTGCCTGACCGTACACATAAATTCCCACTGACCGCCGGCCCAGCAAATAAACCTCAGCGCGGCGCTGCCGGCTGACCTCCGGACTTAGCCAATTCCGAGCATAAACAAATTCCAATACTTTATGTGACTGCGAGCCCACAATATAACACGGACTATTGGTTCTACGAGGACATGGATGTGCTTCATACCACCTGCGTACCAGTGGCCGCCCCGGGGACCGCCTACGGCGTGGAGCCACGGTCTCCCCGGGCCCGCCACCTGTTTCATCTTGGGCATACCACCCGGGATGACTTGTCACCCCTCCTGGATGAGTCGAGCGCCCACGAGGACGTGGACACCCCCGGGGAGGGGGAGGGGTCGCATACGCGCGTGCCCCTTAGTCATGTGGTGCCGCCCCAGGGAACTTTTCAGCTTCAGCCGATCGGCCCACCCACAGTCTTCTCAGAATTCGTCAACCAGGCGAGTACGGATGCGGAGGACTCGGCCGCGGACGCGTTCACAGTTACGTCAGACCTGGAGACGATGATCAGTCGTTTCATGGTCACGGAGGAAGCGGCACTTGAGGCCATCCGGGCGCATCCCCAGCAGATGGGCGCCTTCCCTTGCAAGTTCCAGGATGGGCGCCTGTTCGTGAGTGTCCAGCCGGAGGAATGGCGGCTGTATGTCCCTGAGCTTTGTAGGGCCGCCTTGCTTCACGAGCTCCACGATTCCCTTCTAGGCGGACATCAAGGAAGTCACCGTCTCTTTCCCCGGGCCCGCAAGCATTTCTACTGGCCAGGGATGAAGGAGTATATTGAGACGTATGTGCGCCAGTGCCCCTCGTGCCAGATCATGAAGTCCAGGAACACGGGCTCTCAAGCCGTCCCTAAGACGTTGCCTGATCTGATGGGTCCTTGGGATTCTATCATGATGGACTTCATCGGCCCGTTCAAGAAGACGAAGAGCGGCAACAGCATGGTCTTGGTGTTCGTGGACCGCCTGACGCGCATGTGTCACTTGGCCCCGTGTCCGGCCGACCTCACAGCGGAGGAGTGCGCCAAGATATACCTGACGCACGTGTTTCGGTTTCACGGGCTCAGCCGACTGTCAGTTCATCTCCGACCGCGACAAGCTCTTCGGGCGTTGCGGGGTGAGAAGTGTATGCGTGCGGGGCAGTATTCGTTACGGCAGGCCCTGCAGATCGCATTGTGACTATGGATGATGAAGACCAGGATGATGGGAGTGAGGGTGACGACTCCGACTCTGATGACCACCCTCCACGTCCTCTCCCTCGTTCTCCTCCGAGGGATCCACCTTCTCGGGGCTCCCTTGAGGGCGGCGCAGGACACCGTCCTGTGACGCGTTATGAGGCGCCACCGCCGGCGACAGGCTGGGGGCGACCACTTGGGCGCGAGTCGCGCCCGAGGGCCATTGGATGGGGCGGGGGCAGTCAACCAGCTTCTCGGCGTGCTCCGGAACGACCTGCACGTCGTCGCTCGCCATCACCGCCCTCGCGTTCGCGTTCCCGCTCGGACTCGGGGACGGAGGTACGAACTGCTCGCCGAGCGTCACCATGCACCACCTCGTCGCCCGGCTGATCGTCACTGGGAGCGCACGTGGGGGTCAGCGCTGGAGTTGGAGCGAGAGACTCGGCGACCGCGGCCGGATACGACGGGGGCGGCTGCGGCTAGGACAGAACAGTCGGCCGGGGGTGAGCCCTCGGATGTGGCCCCCGCAGGTCCTCCGTCGGATGTGGGCCAAGGGGAGCCTACCTTCCTTGTCTCCTTCTTGGAGCCTCGTTCCCGGCCGGAAGTGGATCCACCGGAGCCTACCTTCCTGGTCTCCCTGGACCCACGTCCCCGGCCTGCTCAAGCTGGATCGTCAATGTCACGTCCCGCGGAGGGACACAGCAGGCCCACCACGTCGGGTCGACCCTCGCACCGTCCCGCGGAGGAACCGGCCGTGCCTACATACCATGGCGGAGACGCTACCTCGGGTCGCGGAAGACCCCAGCGGGACGGGTATTCTGGTACCAGCGGAGCCCGTGATGCGCCTGGAGGAGCTCGTGGCCGCGGTACAATCAGGACAGGACCTGATACAGCGCTTGTTGGTCCAGCACGGTCGCCAAGGCGATCATTCTGCCGCCACCTCAGTGGGCTATGATGCAGCTTCCAGAGCTCCGGGGTCTTCGCACGAGGAGTGGTCAATGGGGGATTTCATACAGCCGGTACCGGGCAGGGCGGTGAGGTATGGTGGGCCAGGACCTCGCACGGAGAAGCTGTGTGTGACGTTCGAGGGACCTCAGTTTCTCCAGGCCCCTCCTGGTACGCATCTGCCCTCTCCTCTGGTGTTTCAAGCGGGTCCCTGGTGCGCGGTGGATCGCGGGGCCTACTAGCTGGGAACAGGTAGAGATCACCTTTCTCCCTCAGGTTCACCTGCCCCTTCCGCAACCCGTCGACCCTCGTTTTCCCCAGACGGTGGGGCATACTGTGCGGTTCGGTTCCGAAGACTGGTTGGATTGGCGATATCAGGTGGATGGGGTGGGGCACGTGGTGACGCCTCCCAAGGTGGCCCCAACGGAGGGGCGTGCCTTTCTGAATCTGGTGGTGCCCGATATTGCAGGGGCACGGACGGCGACGATCAACGATGATCACGTGCGTACGGAGGTTTTTATGATGGGGGTGCACTTTGTTCGCGAGCATCGCTGTGGGGTGGTGGATCGGTCGGAACTGACTATTTACCCACCCCCAGTATCTCGCTGGGTTCCTGTCCATGTGGCCCCGGGGTACGTGGGTGGAGCTGTCCAGGACGGGCCGGCATAAGGTGTCTCCCTACCAGGTGGCCTTTGAGTGTGATCTGTGCTCGCACCCCGGGATGATGATCCAGCAAGTGACCCACGCGGGGCGTAGGGCTCTCACTGAGGCCCTGCTGCAGCGACGTGCCACCGGCGGCGGACGCTAGAGTGGTTATGAAAGTTTTTGTGACGGATAGCGGAATGATCCAGTCACCACCAGCATCTTGCTACTACGTCAGGGTTGGTCCTGGGTATCAACCTCTAGAAGTTGAATGCCCTTCACCGCTGGCTAGCACGCCGGCGATGGAGACGGGATTTTTGTTGTTTGGGGAACCGATTGTGGGAGGCTGAGCCCGCAGCCGCCACTGATTGCTATTGAACCCTTGCAGCTGGCCAGGCCGCAAGGAGCTCAGCGGCGCGGCGCTAACCGATAAGGCATGCTCGAGCCTCTAACCCGAGACTACCGGTAGGCTACCCGATAGTGCATGCTCGAGCCTCTAACCCGAGACTACCGGCACTCAGCGGATCTGTGCTACCGAGGGCGACGGTTCTCTGACCGTCCCGGCGCGCACTGGCTTCCGTACCTTGCTTAGGCACCGACTAGCATCTAGACACCAATTTTTGATGCCCACCTGACTAGGCGCCCAGGCCGGCGACTACCAGCCAGCGGATAGATGCCACTCGGGAGCACAACTCCCATACTTTCTTTTTAAATAATTATCATAAATTATTTAAAGCGAGGGGCAATAGGGTAGCACTGACCCTACGTACGTTCAAGTAGAGAAACCCGTAACGGCACACTGGCCGTCCCCAAATCCTAAACCCCAAGGAGGGTGCCCTACGCTGGGATCTGAGCACGCCAAAAACACCCGGGCTTTGCTCCCGGCCTCCTTTTCTACTTGGGTGCAACTGCACCACATGCATCATTAGTAGGCACACTGGCCGCCTGTCAGGTCTAGGGAAATGTATTCACATATATTTTCATGTAGATATATTTTCATGTAGATATATTTTCATGTACGGCCCTGTGTCAAACAACAAAAATCCCGTCTCCATCGCCGGCGTGCTAGCCAGCGGTGAAGGGCATTCAACTCTAGAGGAACTGGTATTACTGATCTGCGGGTGAACCGAGGTTGGGACATAGTACTCTTATAGTAGCGTTGTTCCTTATTCTATCTTTGTACGGTAGGGACTACCGACCCCCGTGGGGGGGGGAGGAGTGTTACATCCCAGCCCTTTTGGTCGGACGTAACAATGGAATAAATTACTAAGGCCGTTTGGTCTATTGTATTGGGTTTTATGGATATTGGCTATTGTGTGAATTGGACTAGTTGTTTTGGTCCTAGGTTGCCCTTTTAGGGGCCGGTGCCGTGGCGCCGCGCCAGTTCTGAGTCCGTCCGTAGTTCTAGGCGTGGATCCTGTAGTTGAGGGTCGATGTCGGCCCGGATCCTACGTGGAATGATTGACTTGGATTGTTCTAGGGAAATTGGCGTGTATCTGCGCCGCAATCAACCTAGGTTAAATTAGTCTGAGGACGAGAGTCTCGTCCTCTTGGTTTGATGAATGATAAGTGCGAATACGCCTACACATTGAGCCCGGGGCAACTATCCATTTGTAATTGGTATTGCTAGCCATTATAAGTGTGTACAATTAGCTTGGCATCAAGCCGCGGTGCCAGATATCTCACGACTCACGTCGTGAAGTGCAATCTACATTAGGCCACCTTGAATTATTCCTAATTCCGGCAAAGAGGATCTTTCGCTACGTAGCTCAGGCTAGGTGTGTCTGGGCTGGGACGTAACATGTACCTCCCGACCCCTCGTTGCAGGCATCCCACGGCCTGCTCAGCTCATCCAGTGACCCGTGCAGGCAGCCGACCGCGATATCAGGTACTGAGACGCGGCGACGATAGGAATCTTACGGAGACCTCGCGCAGTCCTGATATCCGGATTCAGTGATAGTTGATACATTAAGAAACGCCACCATTACCTGCAGCATTGTAGTTCTTTCAGCAGCCGCACGAAGTATCAGTGAAGGTAAGAAGTTGCTCTGGAGAGGAATGGGCCCAGCACGCCGTGCTCATCCCGCGCTGCATTGTCAGGCTTATAAATCCGCCTGTTGTCGCACGAAGGTAGGGTTGTTGATGATTTTCCTGCACTACAGCACGCAGCTGCTGTAGAATGGATTATGACGAAGATTGCCCTATTAACTGTCCGCCAGTAATGCAGTCGAGAAAGCCGTTCATTCCCACGCCGGCTGCTGCTGAAATGTCTCCTTGACTCGCGGAACAAACGTCGTTATACAACAATTAGTCATTTGCAGATCGCGTTTTCCGCGGACCGGCACTGAACGCAAATGGTTTTGCGGCGTGCCAAATCAGAATGAAAATTAGTGACGCATGCCCTCCGCGGACGTAGCCGCCTGAGAGGGGGCAGAAACTTAGCAGAACTGACGCTGACAGGATGTCGAGCTGTTTGCGGCCTGCGACAGCTGCTGGCCTGACTGCTGAGCATTGCCAACGGCGCCATCGCCACGTGGCTCTAAGTATGAGACTCTCGAGCGGCATGTTGCGAGGCGATGGGGCTACTGTACCAAGGTGCTGGATGGACCAAGGTAATATTTTTGTGGCGTACTTCAAATATTTCGTAAAATATGACGGCTGTACCAAGCTGTACGTCAGTGTCTTCTGTCTGAAGAGTGAAGAGCGGTCTAGTAGCCGGAACGACGTGGACGGTATCAAACGAACTAGCCTGGCATGAATTATTTTGTAATGTTAACTTAACTGGTATTTGGAAATAAACATAACACCCATTTCACCGGAAATCATTATTTTGTAAATGAGATAATTTGTGTGCCATCGCGAGCAGCATTGTTTTCCCCTCGTATTCGGTATTCGTTTTTTCACCCCCCGATACTTTACGAAGCCAAGAAATTAGCTGGGCTTTCCTTGTTGCCCGGTTGAGCAGGCATTCCGTTTCTATATTTCTTAGGCAATCGAGAGCGTGTAGTGGCTCTGGCGTTAAGCTGTAAGCGGTTTTTAGCTGTAAGAAGGCGGCATTGAAGGGATGCATGCAGATGCCTCTGCGATGATGAGATGTGCGCGGGGAGGATTCGTTGGCGGCGTCATGTTTTGCGGCATTATTGTGCTGCTTTTGATGGCAATACCTCATGCGGCTGCGGAACCAGCGCAGCTATCTCCGATAGACACCAATTCGACGTCCTGTGCAGTCACGGGTTGCGACAGAGGTACCTGCAACTATGCGGAGGGCCGCTGTCGCTGCCAGTACGGTTTCAGCGGGGCGCGATGTGAGCAGTACTTGTTGGCGAGTTGTTCGTTCGGAAGGAAGGACGAACCGTCGTGGAAACCGCCTCTCATCGCGCCTAGTATCAGAAGCATGGAGGTGATGAAGCCCGTCTCTTGCATGTGCCTGAAAGAGCTCGCCGAAGCCAACGGTCCTCGGGGCAAGCGCGAGGTACGAAGCCACTTTCCGGCTCCTCTTCAAAGCACTCTTTCCCAGCTGGGGAATCAATACGACGCATCGTGATCAGTTTTGCTGCAGCTACCACCCCGCACCGCTTTTGTATTTATCGTTTACTGCTTATAGTGGATGTGCTGGCTCGCTTGCAATGCATGCCTCTGCTAGCGTTCAACTAGCTGCCGTGGTAGGATCTAGTAGGATAGCATTATGCCTGTGCTTAATCAATCGTTCCTGAATCCATTTTTTTACGCTACCTTAAACCCAGATGTAAAGTGTTACTACTGCCCACCACATGCACTCCATGTAGTTATGGTCCCCCACCCAGACTGACATGGACAGTACGCCCCCCTGATGATCTTTGTCACCTCTCACCATACGCGCACTCGTCATCCCCCACCATGGGCAGTCAGCTGATGGGAAAACTGTCCCCCACCAATTCTAGAAATGGAAGAGAGCCTACGGCCCCCACCAAATTTCTAGAAATTAAGAAGCGAGCACACCACAGAGAGTAGAAAGACTTGGTGCCTTATGGAACGGTACTTTCCAAGATCAAGGCGCACCCTAAATTAACATCATAAATGGGCACATCATTTTACCATGATACTCACCGCCACGCCCTGCTCCTGTGCACCCCTTCATCCCCCGCTGCATGGCACCCGCACACCCACCACCACGTCCAGCTCATCTGCCTTAATGATTTCCCATGCATCCCCTATCCCACCCCTCTCTTGTCTATTCTGCCCTAATGATATCCCATGCATCCCCTATCCCACCCCTCTCTTGTCTATTCTGCCCTAATGATATCCCATGCATCCCCTATCCCACCCCTCTCTTGTCTGTTCTGCCCTAATGATATCCCATGCATCCCCTATCCCACCCCTCTCTTGTCTATTCTGCCCTAATGATATCCCCTGCATCCCCTATCCCACCCCTCTCTTGTCTATTCTGCCCTAATTATATCCCCTGCATGCCCTATCCCACCCCTCTCTTGTCTATTCTGCCCTAATGATATCCCATGCATCCCCTATCCCACCCCTCTCTTGTCTATTCTGCCCTAATGATATCCCCTGCATGCCCTATCCCACCCCTCTCTTGTCTATTGTGCCCTAATGATATCCCCTGCATCCCCTATCCCACCCCTCTCTTGTCTTTGGTCCCTCTCGCGTCACGCCCATGTTGACCTGCGCCCATCTCCCGTCACGCCCGTGCCTCACATGCCATCTCCCATGCCCCCATGCCTCATCCCCCATGCCTCACATGCCATCTCCCATGCCTCGATCGTGCCTCCTGCCTCCTGCCCCCTGCCCCCTGCCCCCTGCCCCCTGCCCCCTGCCTCCTGCCTCCTGCCTCCTGCCTCCTGCCTCCTGCCTCCTGCCTCCTGCCTCCTGCCTCCTGCCTCCTGCCTCCTGCCTCCTGCCTCCTGCCTCCTGCCTCCTGCCTCCTGCCTCCTGCCTCCTGCCTCCTGCCTCCTGCCTCCTGCCTCCTGCCTCCTGCCTCCTGCCTCCTGCCTCCTGCCTCCTGCCTCCTGCCTCCTGCCTCCTGCCTTGTGTCCACATTCTGTCCAGGTCTTCCCCTGGCAGGAGTGCTTTGTGCGCGTGCCCAGCATGCCCGTGCCCGCCCACGAGCTCCTCCTGATGCAGCATTCCGCCTACCATCCCATGGCCGCGTTGCTGACGACCCCGCTGGCGCTGCTCGCGCCCAGCTCCGCGGGTCCTCCCCCCCCCAGCAAACCTGTCCGCTACGAACGCCTGTTCACGACTTTTCAAGATTTTGACGCCCCCCAGTTCATGCGCGCGTGTGGCGTCCCTGATGCTGAGGAGGCCTCTTCGGGCAGCTACGTCAGCGGCGCCAGGATCAAGGTCACGGACGAGGGGGACCCCTGCAGGGAGTTTGCGAGGCTGTTCTACGCAAACCCTCGCGAACGCCACGGCCCCGAGAACACCTGGGCCGACGACGTCCTCTGCCACGAGAACTCCAACGGGGTCTGTAAGCGCATGGCGGGGATGATCAACCCGTCTGCGTCTGCGATGGTGCGCGGTGACCCAAACAGCAAGTATAACAGCGGGGGGGGGAATAATGGCACCCTGGGGCCGTCGGCGCCGCCGCCCCCCTGCTGCCTCCCTGGGAGCGGGCGGTGCAGGGACACGTACCCTGGAGGCAGCGCCTATTATCCTTGCAGCTGCATCATCGGCATGATGGGCCCCGTGTGCGAGAACCCCTGCTCGCTCGGGTGCGTGAACGAGTGCTCGGGGCGCGGGGAGTGTATCGCGGCGTGGTGCAAGTGCCAACCGGGGTGGTTTGGAATCGATTGTTCGATCCCTGGGAGTACCACGACCAATAATAATCTATACAGTAGTTCTTGGAGGGCAGGCACGCCGATTGGGCCCACGTTGCCGCCGCCCAAGAGCGTGGACGAGCTGAAAATATACGTGTACGACGTGGCGCCGAGCGTCCTCCAGGCGGAGCCGTGCCCGTTTGGTTGCGGTGCGTTCTGTGGCGACCCGCTCTACAAGGCAAACATCTACTTCCTCTCGTCACTGTTGAAGGACCCGGTGCACCGTACGGATGACCCGAACAAGGCGCACCTGTTCCTTGCGCCGCAGCTGCCGTACCGGTACAACAGCAACGGGGTCGAGGTCGGGCCGCACATGCTCGACACGGTCGATGCTATATTGGGGATGGGCTACTTCTCCCGCAATGCCGGCAAGGACCACATATGGTGGGCGGTCAGCGACATCGGCACGTGCCAGGTCCCCGCGCTGGTGCACCCAGGGATCATCCTGGGGCACTACGGTCGGCTCGACGTCCGCCTCCAGTGGCCGTACGCCTGCATCGACCCGCAGAAGGACCTCGTGCTGCCACCCATCACGTACGTGAGCAGGCCCATGATGCAGTTTGTGGACCATGGGGGGGTCCGGGAGGCGGTGTACATCCAACCGGGTGGGGTGGATCAAGCGCGCGCGGCGTACGAGGGCAAGGGACCCTTGCTCCCCCGCCCGATTTTCCTGTTCATGGCCGCGAGCAACCGCGAGATGTTGAATAAAGCATGCGCGGACCCGAACAACAACTCCAAAAAGTGCCGGGACGACGAGTACGCGATGGGCGCGCGCGCGGCGATTTTTAGCTGGTTCCGGGAGCACGCGGCTGGCGTGCCGGACATCGGGCTGTACGAGCACTCGTTCTCTGCCGAGGAATACTATTACAAACTGCGGTCCTCTCGGTTTTGTGTCGAGGCGCTCGGGCACGGTTTCTCGACGCGGCTCATGGATTACATGGTCTCAGGGTGCATCCCTGTGATTGTCCGCGACGATGTCCTGTGGCCGTACGAGTCGTTTAGTCTGTCGGGGGATGAGACCCAGAGTTGGTTGCAGGATGACCCCTCTCCCGCGTGGGGGGATTTTCCGAGGGTCCAGTATAGGGATTTCGCGGTCTGGTTCCGGAAACGGGAAGTCCCGAACATGTTGGAGACGCTGAGGGGGATTAGCGACGAGCGGGTCAGGGAGCTGCAGGCGGGGTGCCAGCGTGTGCACAAGGCATTTCTGTGGGACCAGAACTATGGCATGGCGTACAATTACACCATTGCTGGGCTTGCGCGGCTAAGGGCCAAGATGCAGCTATGAGACATGTTGTAGTTCTATGTGACACCGCCCCACCGTCTAGGTCATCTCAGTCGCTCTTAGCGTTCACATGCCACAAGTTCAATGAACAAGGCTACACATTTCCATCTTCATTCATATCCATCATCCTGAACGACTCGAAAACGCGGATAGGATAACGGCAGGCTCGAGCTACCATGGTCCGAATTCTCCAGATTTGTTGCCTGCGCTGGTTGTCTCATTGATATATGATATGTTATTATATGATATGTTATGAAGTGAGACAACTATGCCTGGATAGTTGTCTCACAGGAATGTTACACCCTGAGCCGCATTGTTAGTTTACTTAAAGTGAGACAACTATGTTGGACCGCCATGCGTTCAAGAATAGTTGTGTCTATTCTATCTATTATAAGGACTAAAATACAGCCTCACCATGGCCTCACCGGAAAAATGGCGGCAAAATTGCCCGCAGCTCCGACAATGCTCATAACTTTCGATTCCGGCCATGAAATTTCATCGGTTTGGTTGCATTAGACTCGTCTTTTGATGACAAACACGCTGATTTAGTTTACTGCTGGAATGGGCCAGCTTAGTAGGCATAGACCGAGACATTATGCTCCGTCAAGTCCGGTGTTCTTGCAACGTCACCCACATCTGTTCGGTGCTGCCCCTTGGCACAAGCTCTACAAACAGGTCGTGGACCGGCTGGATCGCATAGTATCTCCGCACATCTGAACCCTGTGATGCCAGATCTCCTTTGCGGCCGTTCCGAGCTTGGCACTGGATTCGTTGTCCACATCGTCGCGTCGCTGCAGCAACACGATGTTTTCTGGCATACGCGGGCTTTTGGTTCCCGCCGCACTTTTGAAAGTGCTGTCTTCCGGCTTTTTGCCTTTGCACCGTGTGCAGTTCTTGGACGTTTGGAATCATGGCATGGCTAACGTGATGACTGACTAGCTATACCTTTTCAGTGGTTTTCCATTTGCGGGTATTTCCTCGTAAATGGTGGGAGAGCGATCGCAGCAATGGTGCTCACCACTAGACACTCCCGGCCAGTTAGGCTCGAAACACACGCCCTGATCAAGCATGCTGTTTCCGGCCCCACCGTCTAGGTAATCTAGTCGCTCTACACGTAAGCCAGCCATAATTTCAATTGTCTCCTTGATAATTTCAATGCATAAGGATACACATTTCCATCACCATTCATCTTCATCATCCTGAACGACTCGAACACGCGGACAAGATAACGGCAGGCTCGAGCTACCATGGTCCGGATTCTCCCGATTTCTGGCCTGCGCTGGTTGTCTCCTTGAGCTTAGTAGGCATTATTGCACGTCTTGGCATATTGGTAGCTCAGCATAGCCACTTAGCTGATCTAGCTGTTTAGATTCTATTTGATGGCATTTTCAGCCGTGGCTCATTGTGGCCGTTTGCTAGCGCCTTAGCCAACGTCTTGAGCCCACCTCACCTTTTATGCTATGCGTCAGCCTACTTTTCAGTGTGCTGCACCCACAGTGCACCCACAGTTGTATTGCACCCACAGTGTTGCGCCCCGGCACCCTGCTGTGGAGAGAGCGCTCTGTGGCCTGCCCACTTAATAGTGGCAGTGAGAGAAGCTCGGGCGGCCCCCCTCCTTCTCGTTGTGTATATAGGATTGAAGGTTCCTATACTCTGTATTGGCACCCACGTGACGCAGTCACATGCTAATTGATAATTAACGTGCTAATTAACATGCTAATTAACGTGCTAATTAATTAATCAATAGTTTTCTGCAGCTGTCGCCCCAGATTTTGATTGCAAGCTATCGGTAACGTCCAGCCCAGCAAATATCGATCTTTTTCAGCTTGATATGGCAGAATACGATTTATCCTAACATGTACAATCCCAAGCGTCTGCAGCCCTGTACTAACTTGCTGATGAATCCATGGCTTCGTTGGCAACCCCCTCGCTAGATATGCCGGATGCCACTGTGTGCATCCGACCGCCCCACTCCACCGCTCCGCCAAACAGTGACCCCGCCATGGACACCCGTGAGGAGGCTACTTCCGCTGAGGAAGCTGCTGCATTCTTGCCTGGAAACTGGCCAGGTATTAAGAACATCCTTCGCCTGCCACATGCTGCTGCCATTACCATCCTGAAACTGGCTAGCTGCCGAGAATGGGCACGAAATTAACGATTGTGGCAATTACCAGATTACATGCAACCTTGCAGATTTCCTCCACCTCAACCCTATAGGGGGACCGCGACGTCTGCCTTGCAGTCTGGTTTTCCTGCGCCCATGTTTCCGACAGTGCCCTGGAGGCCTTCATCATGGCCTCCCGGGACGACGGGACGTGGGAGTCGACCCCGGCCCACTGCCGCCGCAGCTATCGCCATGATTCGCAGCCAAACTTGATTACTTTATTAGTCTCGTGTCCCCGTTGGGGGACCACGGAGCACTGAATTCCCCAGTTTAAGATAAAGTGGACGTCTCCCCAAGACGTCAATATGTACATGTATGTCCACAGCTAGTCTAATATATGGGCCTCAAGTGAGGCCTCGAGCTAATCTTGCACGCAAGCTATGCCTACCATGCTTTTTATATTTCCTAGGACCCGTGTCCTAGGAAAGGTGGACAGTTGGGGGGTCGTAGTCTTTGACAATGTCCGTTCAATGCTGCTTGTCCTGCATATCCGAGTACCATATCTGAGTAAGAGGGATTTCTGGCCTGCGCTGTTTGTCTCCTTGATATCTGAGTAAGAGGGGTTGAGCGGATGACGCCAACAGCGTCTTAATTTGCTCTGCATGTCAGCTTAAATCATGTCACGGTATGTCCCATGTTGGCCACCGCGTCGCCTAACCCTGGCAGGGCTTGACCATGTCAGAAGATATCTCCCGGGCTAGCTGGCCATGCAGTCCGCAAGGAACCAGCAGATCGAGCCCTCATCTGTATCAACCTGATTAGTACGGGCTAGATGGCCAGCAAACTGTAGTCTGTGCTCCCTAATAATATCAGACACACGGGGCATCCCATCATACAACTCTGCCAAGTGGCGGTGTTCGCCCTACTCCACCCCCAAGTTAAAGCAGCCGCCAAACAAGTCGCCCAAACCTGCTTTGATTCCATCCCCTATACCTCCTCGACGCTGCCATCACCCCTGTCCACGACCACCTCGCCACTATTAACCACGCCCATCCCACGACCGCCGACACCTCCATTTCGGGGCAGCGGACAGCAGGAAACGGGCAGCGGGCAGCGGGTAGCGGGCAGCTGAGCGGGCAGAGGGCAGCAGGCAGAGGGCAGCGGGCAGCGAGCAGTGGGCAGCGCGGGCAGCGGGCAGCGGGCAGCGGGCAGCGGGCAGCGGGCAGCGGGCAGCGGGCAGCGGGCAGCGCGCAGCGGGTAGCGGGCAGCGGGCAGCGGGCATGCAGCGGGCAGTGGGCAGCGGGCAGTGGGCAGCGGGCAGCGGGCAGCGGGCAGCGGGCAGCGGGCAGCGGGCAGTCCCTCCACAGTCTCTCTAGTACCGCCAAAAAGTGACCTTTTTTGGCTGGGCGAATCCAGCGGGTCACACTAGTCCTATAAACTAATTAATATGGCAATGTAAGGTCATCCGCCATGCTATTCAGGGCATTGCGACTTCCCTCCCATCGAAAAAGGGCCGGAGGGACGACTGACACCCAATATCCGCGCGAAGCGCCAAGCGAGCGAAGCTAGCGGAATGACTGCCAAGTGCCAACCAATCCGCGCGAAGCGAGCAGCCGCTTCAGCGGCCTCCTCTCCGGAGCGCAGCGAAGGAGACCGTCACGATTCCTCTCCGGAGCACAGCGAAGGAGCACGCCGGCTACTACTACGAACTACGCGGCATCGGGCAGCAGGCAGCAGGCAGCGGGCAGCGGGCAGCGGGCAGCGGGCAGTCCCTCCACGTACGGTCTCTCTACCGCCAAAAAGTGACCTTTTTTGGCTGGGCGAAGCCAGCGGGTCACCCTAGTCATATAAACTAATTAATTTGGCAATGTAAGGTCATCCGCCATGCTATTCAGGGCATCGCGACTTCCCGACCAATCCAAAAAGGGGAGGGACGACTGACACCCAATCCGCGTGAAGCGCCAAGCGAGCGAAGCTAGCGGAATGACTGCCAAGTGCTAACCTGCAATCCGCGCGATGCTCCGATCGAGCGAAGCGAGCAGCCGCTTCAGCGGCCTCCTCTCCGGAGCGCAGCGAAGGAGACCGTCACGATTCCTCTCCGGAGCGCAGAGAAGGAGAACGCCGGATTCTACGAAATATGCGGCAGAGGGCAGCGGGCAGCAGGCAGTGGGCAGCGGGCAGCGGGCAGCGGGCAGCGGGCAGCGGGCATGCAGCGGCCGGGCAATGGGCAACGGGCAGCGGGCAGCGGGCAGCGGGCAGCGGGCAGCGCGGGCAGCGGGCAGCGAGCAGCGGGCAGCGGGCAGCGGGCCGGCAGTGGGCAGCAGGCAGCGGGCAGCGGGCAGCGGGCAGCGGGCAGCGGGCAGCGGGCAGCGGGCAGCGGGCAGTTCCTCTATGGTATCTACTATACCGCCAAAAAGTGACTTTTTTTGGCTGGCCGGGCGAAGCTAGCGGGTCACACTAGTGGTTCAAGTGACTTTGCACGTGGCGGCAAGGCAAAGCCACGTGACATGAGGCACAAGTACAGTATCTCCAACTGACATTATCCACGGACCACGTAGCATTTAGTTCTACTGCCGGGTACCACGGTCCTGAGCCACTCAACGGCCCGGCGTGACGCGGTCATACAGCCCTCAACACTGGTCTAACATATTCATTACTGGTCAACACGTGGCAGATTTCTACCGACTGGGCTGCAGGCAACCACGGCACTGAGCACCACTAAGTGAGGGGCCAGGGGCAGCAACCGGCAATTAGTCTTAATGACCCCTAAACCCCGTGGTTCACAACAGCAAATAATCACCACCGTCAGCCCCTTGGGCCCCCCTCACAAGGACCGTGGTTCTTGTTACCGTAGCTGGCTGTTTGCGACAAGCCTGGAGCGAGTGTGCAAGGGGAAGGGGGGGTCAGACCCCCCCCGCCCCCCCACCCTTGGTCAGGGGGTGGGGTGGGGTGTGAGGGTCCTAACCCCCCCACCCCCTGGTACTGGTCGAGGGGGTAGGGGCGGGTCGAGACATCCCCCCCCCCCCCTGCAGTACCCCCCCTTTTGCAGTACTAGTAGGGGAAATAGGGGGGGGGGGGGGGGGTTGAGGGTCCGAACCCCTTGGTAGGGGGTGAGGGGGAGCGGGTGGGTGAGACCCCGCCCCCCCCCCCCCCCCCCCCCCCCCTCCCCCCCCTCGAGGGGGGGGGGGCGCGGGGTCAGACCCCCCCCACCACCCCACCCTTGGTCGGGGGGGGGCGGGGGGGCGGGTACCCCCCCCCCCCCGTTCAAGACTGGGGTCCGACCAATCCAGGGCTCACGATCTTAAAGAATCTTACTACTGTTATTCGATTATACTAAGTTCTACTACATTCTACTACAATTATACTACTAGTAGAGGTCAAATCCAGAGTCTCATGATCTTAAACCTGAGAATCTTAAACGTGGGGGGGGGGGGACGTAGTGGACACTGGCTCCGGGCTCGTCGCAAACAGCCAGGTAGGATTCCCCAAAAGGATTTCTATGTCCGATAACCGCGCCTTACGGAAAATAGGGCGTATAGCCACTAGGCACAAAGCGGCATGACAAGAGCAGCCGACCTGGCATGCCGACACTCGACTAATTTGTAACGGGCTGCGGCCATGGACGCATCAGTTGAACAGCCATACGTGCTTGTGACCAGCCACCCTGTGTTTGGACTTTAACGTAGCGTCCTGCGAGGCTATAAATTTGTTCACGGCACTGGATGCGCAGCTGGTGGTATCGTGAAATTGCCGCCGCGCTTTGTCGATAGCTCATGAGTCTGCTTAACGTGTGCAAGTCCGCGCGACGTTGGTCGACTGCAGTTACTCTCGCGGGGTAATGCATGCCTTGAATTGATTTTGGGGTGTGATGCCTTATTGGTCACCGGGCCACTTCGAGATATCTCTTTGGCAATCTGAATCAATCCCATTACAGCGGGATTAGGATGGCATAACCGCTAGAAAATGACACTCGTTGTATGGTGGGCCGTAATCCTGTGCGGCTTACTGGCAGGCCGGTTGTCCCTAGCACAGCCTTTGCTAGACCCGCTCCCGTCTTGCGAGATCACGGGGTGCGAAAGGGGCACATGCAACTACGCGGAAGGCAAATGCCGTTGCCAGTACGGCTTTCGCGGGCCGAGATGCGAGGTTTACAGTCTCCCAAGCTGTTCTTTCCAGGCTACTGGCCCATTCCCTGCGGAGCATCCACCGATCGCCCCTAGCATTCACAGTATCAGGCAGCTCGGGCCGGTCTCCTGCCAATGTCTTCGCGAGCTCATCGAGGCAAACGGACCGCGTGGCCCGCGCGAGGTACGTGCCAGCGTTGCGGCTCCGAAAGCGAATGCCACTCTTGCGGTCTGCGGCTTTGGCTGTCACCATTCATGCCCTTACGTACCGTACAAAGCGCGAACGGTCCCTCACTCCCCCCCACACCTCAATTCATCACGTGCACACGCCGGGAGCTTCTCGTCCAGACTTACACTAGGATGTCTGTATGCAGGATCTGTTTATTAAT
>RPFO01000595.1:1284122-1294122 GCA_009746045.1 Mesostigma viride | reverse complement strand
GCGGCGTGCTACAGGCACGCGCAGCGCACGAGGGCAAGGGTCTGTGGCTCCCTCGCCCAACTTTTATTTTCATGGCCGCGAGTAACCGGCCGCTGTTGATGGCCGATTGCGGGAATCCTGACAACAACGCCCTGGCGTGCCGGGATGATGAGTACGGGATGGGTATCCGTGCGGCTTTGTTTGATTGGTACGGCAAGTTGGACGCGGACTCGCGTGGCCACGTGGAGCTGCTGGACCACGCGATCGGCGACTATTACGACCGGCTGCGTTCCTCGCGGTTCTGTCTAGAAGCGCTCGGGCACGGCTTCTCGACGCGGATTGTCGATTACATGGCCTCTGGGTGCATCCCTGTGATTTTCAAGGATGATGTGCTGTGGCCGTTCGAGTCGTATGAGTTGCATGCGTCCGACACGAGCTACAGCTGGCAGCAGGACGACCCGTCACCCAACTGGGGGACTTCACCCGCGTCCACTACAGCGAATTCGCGTTCACGTTCCGGAAGCAGGACATCCCGTCCCTCATGGAGCTGCTCCGGTCGGTCAGCGACACCCGTGTCCGGGAGATGCAGGCGGCGGGGCAGAGGGTGCACAAGGCATTCCTGTGGGACCAGACGTACGGCATGGCGTATAATTACACGATGTCAGCGCTGGCGCGGGTCCGGGCCAACATGAACCTTTAGTGGGCTGCACTGGGGATCCCTGTGATGGATGTAAGGGACCCGTGTATGTCGAGCGCATGCAAACCTGGAGATGCCAGTTTTGCGGGCATGGCCGTGTCTCACTACAGGTGGTGAGGCAGTCAATGTTAGCAACGAGACAAACAGCATAGGCTTGAGACTAGAAGGATCCGTGGCTCCCCAACCAGACCACATGTATAGTTAGTATTATTTTTTATGTTGTGCAACAATGATCAATCAGGAATAAAAGCTACTTCTACTCGGTACCCAAACCGTTAATTGTACCTCGTAACTCTCCCGTGATCAGGAGGCATGTAAATTTACTGTGTGGATTACGATAGTTGTCTCACTTAATGTAGGACAGTTGAGACAACTGTTCTAGACGCATTGCATTCAACCGTTGCGTTTCAACCCACTGGCAAACTTGTGCGCGCCCCGCACCGACGCGGCGCGACCCGGACCTATGTGACACAACTGCTTGAGGATGCAGGGCTTCTGGGATTTTCTGTACTCCGCGCCCGCATGATAGACAAGGAGAAATGGGCTGCCGTCTGCGATAAGCGCCTTCCTGTGGGGCATGCTCCTGTTTTCTAGCTTCCCATGGGCCACGCGGCCCACTGGTAGAATGCAGGGTACAAGTCCGCAGATGGAGGTTATTGCCCCTGAGGATAGCCGCTACACTACCGCCTCATCTGCCATTACAGTAGAGGACAGCTCAGATGTGGATTATATCCCCTCTAGTGGCTATATGGTTGGGGTATGATGCAGACAATATTTGTAACTTAAGGGAGGTGGCACCCCAAAAACCAAAAAATCTGACATATGCTAATATCACTTGAAATTCATTTGCACTATGCTGAATTATGATTGGGGGCACTAAATAACATCTCTAGTGAGTTGTCCATGCACTTGTTGGGGGTACTACCCCCATATATACGCCAATAATGCGCTATAAATAGCAAAAGACGCTAATTAGGGCTGGGTATGCCCCAGCCAATGCACTTATTTGTTGGCTACCAAAAATCAAGGCCATATAGTTCCCTGAGTTTGTAGCTTGCTGAGCTATTTACATCATGGAAATGGCAAAACCTTGAACAGTTATTAATTTTCCCGCAAAACAGGTCATTTTTTACCGGACATTGGGAATAAACATATCATAAACACTTCCGATAAGGCCACAAAATCAACAAAAATTCCGGCTAACAGGGGGACAGCAGTGTTCCAAGTCCCAGGTCATTCCGACAAGTCTAGCTCAAGTTATTGCGTCAGACGTGTTTTCAGAAAAATGCCCGCTAAAACAGAAAATGTCACTATATCAGCCCTTGTTAGCATCCTGCACAAGGCAGGCAGGGCAAAACCAATCCCCCTTGGGCTCCTTAGTCAACGGGGGGTCAGCGCAGCACCCATGCAGTCCTCCCTTGCACCCGAATGTGCTGCACAGCAGGAAAGGGACACCGTCAATTTCATCCGGGGACGCACATGCAAGGCAAGGAATATCATCAACATCATTCTCATCATCACTACTACCTTCCCCATCGTCCCCCTGCCCCTCCCTTTGCATCACGTCGTGGCAGCCACCCTTAACACAGGTAATTCCGACAAGTCTAGCTCAAGTAATAAGGTTATGCGTGCTAAAACCTGAACATAAGCTTCAGGGGGGGTTTCTTTGTATATGGCCACTTAGGCATGCTGTTTTCCATCCAAAAAGCCAGAAAGCATGCCCCACTCGATCACAAAACATAAGCAAACGGCTAGGCACCACATCTGCCCTCACCTGCCCTCGGCATGGCCAACCTTGCCAGCGCAAGCATAGCAACACGATCGCTAGGCATACATGCCAAGAGAGCATACACTATACTCTACCCAAGGTTACCTTGTAAACTTCATGCCAAGAACTCAGCAAATCTATGATCAAAAGCACATATAATTAACTCTAGCACACTGATGACGACACATGCTCAAGGTTGGGGGTCACTGTGGCACGCACTGATGGGTTTCCTAGACGACCACTCACTACCTGACAAGGCGCTAAGGACCACTCAGAAAGCAAGTAAACACAATCACACTTTACATGCCATCAACATGGATCAAATCCATGCTGAATATGTTGTGAAGTACAAAGGGGTGGCCACGCACCTCATACTCCTTCACCGTCCCTCAAGCATGGCCAGACTTCTAAGTACGTGAATAGCAATAATGATGATGGCACTAACATGCATTACCAGCATTTTCTATGTTTCTCCCAGGTTAGATTGTAAGGGTTATGCCAACCAAGCTTACCAACACAGCAACAACTCCTTAACTGCCCTACCCGACATGGGCAACAAACTGGAACTATGGAAGGCAGGAACCAAGGAGATCATGGCATACAAAGCTTGTATGCAGTCAACCATGTGAACCATGGTTGGCTCAGCAACATTGCTGTCTTGTCACATCATCATAACAAGGAAAGCTCAAATAAACCAAGGATGGCAGCTATCTACATGCAGTCACACAAATGCAATATCTCCAACATGATCGTCGATTTAAAAAATTCCTTCCCTGCACGATAAAATGCAAAGAAACCAGTGGCGGCCGTTCAGCTTCTGACCGCTGTGATGCCGCTGCGAGGAAAGGGTGCGTCACTATCACACAACAAGAAGCGTCCATACGCACAACATCCTTGCCAGAACACGTGCTATGAAATCCCTTACGCCTTCCCTAGGATCTATCGGCTGAGACTGAAGCGGATTTGATCAAGACATCAACGAAAACAAGCTAAAGCTGCCAGGTATTCGTCAACACGACGGCAAGCAACGGAGAGTTAACTGGCGGAAACTGACCAAAACGAACGCAACAAACTTCGAACGATGAGCTCTTCGAAGAAAGAACTGATAGTAGATAACAGTCGCCACAAGTCTATACCTTGCCCTCGTAGATCCCTCGCCCAGGCGCGCAACAACGGCCGTTCTTCCATGGAAGGTTCCGACATGCACTGCGCAGGCACGAAAAAATACTTACCGAGAATGGCCGAAAATGTGGCAAAAAGCACCCGTTCGGTTTAGAATTCGATGCTACCGATATGAATGCATCCTTCACGGTCAAAAATACCCCCAAAACTGAGAATTTACTGCCGCAATCACGAATTCTATTTTATTCCGCGCGACCAAAAAATGCAGATGTACCCCCCATGCCGATGGCAGTAAAAGAAAGCAGCGATATTGTAAACCAGCCACTTGCCGCCGCAATCCAACATCATTAAATCATCGTCTTCAACATCCAAGCAATTTTTTGGCATTTCTCTTGCCCTACATTGCTAGTTTCGCCTAAACGCAGTCGCCATGGCCACTTCCGCAAGTGGTGCGCGCACGGAGCACCCACTTTTCACGGTACGGCCGGTGCCGCGAATTTTTTCGCGCGGAAAATACTCGGCGCGCCACGTCCCCTTAACGTGTAATTATTTTTTCTAATGAGGTTAGCATAGTACTCCGTGGCATGCCCATGCGCATGACACGCAAGTAAGTACTCACTCACTCACTCACTCACTCACTCACTCACTCACTCACTCACTCACTCACTCACTCACTCACTCACTCACTCACTCACTCACTCACTCACTCACTCACTCACTCACTCACTCACTCACTCACTCACTCACTCACTCACTCACTCACTCACTCACTCACTCACTCACTCACTCACTCACTCACTCACTCACTCACTCACTCACTCACTCACTCACTCACTCACTCACTCACTCACTCACTCACTCACTCACTCACTCACTCACTCACTCACTCACTCACTCACTCACTCACTCACTCACTCACTCACTCACTCACTCACTCACTCACTCACTCACTCACTCACTCACTCACTCACTCACTCACTCACTCACTCACTCACTCACTCACTCACTCACTCACTCACTCACTCACTCACTCACTCACTCACTCACTCACTCACTCACTCACTCACTCACTCACTCACTCACTCACTCACTCACTCACTCACTCACTCACTCACTCACTCACTCACTCACTCACTCACTCACTCACTCACTCACTCACTCACTCACTCACTCACTCACTCACTCACTCACTCACTCACTCACTCACTCACTCACTCACTCACTCACTCACTCACTCACTCACTCACTCACTCACTCACTCACTCACTCACTCACTCACTCACTCACTCACTCACTCACTCACTCACTCACTCACTCACTCACTCACTCACTCACTCACTCACTCACTCACTCACTCACTCACTCACTCACTCACTCACTCACTCACTCACTCACTCACTCACTCACTCACTCACTCACTCACTCACTCACTCACTCACTCACTCACTCACTCACTCACTCACTCACTCACTCACTCACTCACTCACTCACTCACTCACTCACTCACTCACTCACTCACTCACTCACTCACTCACTCACTCACTCACTCACTCACTCACTCACTCACTCACTCACTCACTCACTCACTCACTCACTCACTCACTCACTCACTCACTCACTCACTCACTCACTCACTCACTCACTCACTCACTCACTCACTCACTCACTCACTCACTCACTCACTCACTCACTCACTCACTCACTCACTCACTCACTCACTCACTCACTCACTCACTCACTCACTCACTCACTCACTCACTCACTCACTCACTCACTCACTCACTCACTCACTCACTCACTCACTCACTCACTCACTCACTCACTCACTCACTCACTCACTCACTCACTCACTCACTCACTCACTCACTCACTCACTCACTCACTCACTCACTCACTCACTCACTCACTCACTCACTCACTCACTCACTCACTCACTCACTCACTCACTCACTCACTCACTCACTCACTCACTCACTCACTCACTCACTCACTCACTCACTCACTCACTCACTCACTCACTCACTCACTCACTCACTCACTCACTCACTCACTCACTCACTCACTCACTCACTCACTCACTCACTCACTCACTCACTCACTCACTCACTCACTCACTCACTCACTCACTCACTCACTCACTCACTCACTCACTCACTCACTCACTCACTCACTCACTCACTCACTCACTCACTCACTCACTCACTCACTCACTCACTCACTCACTCACTCACTCACTCACTCACTCACTCACTCACTCACTCACTCACTCACTCACTCACTCACTCACTCACTCACTCACTCACTCACTCACTCACTCACTCACTCACTCACTCACTCACTCACTCACTCACTCACTCACTCACTCACTCACTCACTCACTCACTCACTCACTCACTCACTCACTCACTCACTCACTCACTCACTCACTCACTCACTCACTCACTCACTCACTCACTCACTCACTCACTCACTCACTCACTCACTCACTCACTCACTCACTCACTCACTCACTCACTCACTCACTCACTCACTCACTCACTCACTCACTCACTCACTCACTCACTCACTCACTCACTCACTCACTCACTCACTCACTCACTCACTCACTCACTCACTCACTCACTCACTCACTCACTCACTCACTCACTCACTCACTCACTCACTCACTCACTCACTCACTCACTCACTCACTCACTCACTCACTCACTCACTCACTCACTCACTCACTCACTCACTCACTCACTCACTCACTCACTCACTCACTCACTCACTCACTCACTCACTCACTCACTCACTCACTCACTCACTCACTCACTCACTCACTCACTCACTCACTCACTCACTCACTCACTCACTCACTCACTCACTCACTCACTCACTCACTCACTCACTCACTCACTCACTCACTCACTCACTCACTCACTCACTCACTCACTCACTCACTCACTCACTCACTCACTCACTCACTCACTCACTCACTCACTCACTCACTCACTCACTCACTCACTCACTCACTCACTCACTCACTCACTCACTCACTCACTCACTCACTCACTCACTCACTCACTCACTCACTCACTCACTCACTCACTCACTCACTCACTCACTCACTCACTCACTCACTCACTCACTCACTCACTCACTCACTCACTCACTCACTCACTCACTCACTCACTCACTCACTCACTCACTCACTCACTCACTCACTCACTCACTCACTCACTCACTCACTCACTCACTCACTCACTCACTCACTCACTCACTCACTCACTCACTCACTCACTCACTCACTCACTCACTCACTCACTCACTCACTCACTCACTCACTCACTCACTCACTCACTCACTCACTCACTCACTCACTCACTCACTCACTCACTCACTCACTCACTCACTCACTCACTCACTCACTCACTCACTCACTCACTCACTCACTCACTCACTCACTCACTCACTCACTCACTCACTCACTCACTCACTCACTCACTCACTCACTCACTCACTCACTCACTCACTCACTCACTCACTCACTCACTCACTCACTCACTCACTCACTCACTCACTCACTCACTCACTCACTCACTCACTCACTCACTCACTCACTCACTCACTCACTCACTCACTCACTCACTCACTCACTCACTCACTCACTCACTCACTCACTCACTCACTCACTCACTCACTCACTCACTCACTCACTCACTCACTCACTCACTCACTCACTCACTCACTCACTCACTCACTCACTCACTCACTCACTCACTCACTCACTCACTCACTCACTCACTCACTCACTCACTCTCACTCACTCACTCACTCACTCACTCACTCACTCACTCACTCACTCACTCACTCACTCACTCACTCACTCACTCACTCACTCACTCACTCACTCACTCACTCACTCACTCACTCACTCACTCACTCACTCACTCACTCACTCACTCACTCACTCACTCACTCACTCACTCACTCACTCACTCACTCACTCACTCACTCACTCACTCACTCACTCACTCACTCACTCACTCACTCACTCACTCACTCACTCACTCACTCACTCACTCACTCACTCACTCACTCACTCACTCACTCACTCACTCACTCACTCACTCACTCACTCACTCACTCACTCACTCACTCACTCACTCACTCACTCACTCACTCACTCACTCACTCACTCACTCACTCACTCACTCACTCACTCACTCACTCACTCACTCACTCACTCACTCACTCACTCACTCACTCACTCACTCACTCACTCACTCACTCACTCACTCACTCACTCACTCACTCACTCACTCACTCACTCACTCACTCACTCACTCACTCACTCACTCACTCACTCACTCACTCACTCACTCACTCACTCACTCACTCACTCACTCACTCACTCACTCACTCACTCACTCACTCACTCACTCACTCACTCACTCACTCACTCACTCACTCACTCACTCACTCACTCACTCACTCACTCACTCACTCACTCACTCACTCACTCACTCACTCACTCACTCACTCACTCACTCACTCACTCACTCACTCACTCACTCACTCACTCACTCACTCACTCACTCACTCACTCACTCACTCACTCACTCACTCACTCACTCACTCACTCACTCACTCACTCACTCACTCACTCACTCACTCACTCACTCACTCACTCACTCACTCACTCACTCACTCACTCACTCACTCACTCACTCACTCACTCACTCACTCACTCACTCACTCACTCACTCACTCACTCACTCACTCACTCACTCACTCACTCACTCACTCACTCACTCACTCACTCACTCACTCACTCACTCACTCACTCACTCACTCACTCACTCACTCACTCACTCACTCACTCACTCACTCACTCACTCACTCACTCACTCACTCACTCACTCACTCACTCACTCACTCACTCACTCACTCACTCACTCACTCACTCACTCACTCACTCACTCACTCACTCACTCACTCACTCACTCACTCACTCACTCACTCACTCACTCACTCACTCACTCACTCACTCACTCACTCACTCACTCACTCACTCACTCACTCACTCACTCACTCACTCACTCACTCACTCACTCACTCACTCACTCACTCACTCACTCACTCACTCACTCACTCACTCACTCACTCACTCACTCACTCACTCACTCACTCACTCACTCACTCACTCACTCACTCACTCACTCACTCACTCACTCACTCACTCACTCACTCACTCACTCACTCACTCACTCACTCACTCACTCACTCACTCACTCACTCACTCACTCACTCACTCACTCACTCACTCACTCACTCACTCACTCACTCACTCACTCACTCACTCACTCACTCACTCACTCACTCACTCACTCACTCACTCACTCACTCACTCACTCACTCACTCACTCACTCACTCACTCACTCACTCACTCACTCACTCACTCACTCACTCACTCACTCACTCACTCACTCACTCACTCACTCACTCACTCACTCACTCACTCACTCACTCACTCACTCACTCACTCACTCACTCACTCACTCACTCACTCACTCACTCACTCACTCACTCACTCACTCACTCACTCACTCACTCACTCACTCACTCACTCACTCACTCACTCACTCACTCACTCACTCACTCACTCACTCACTCACTCACTCACTCACTCACTCACTCACTCACTCACTCACTCACTCACTCACTCACTCACTCACTCACTCACTCACTCACTCACTCACTCACTCACTCACTCACTCACTCACTCACTCACTCACTCACTCACTCACTCACTCACTCACTCACTCACTCACTCACTCACTCACTCACTCACTCACTCACTCACTCACTCACTCACTCACTCACTCACTCACTCACTCACTCACTCACTCACTCACTCACTCACTCACTCACTCACTCACTCACTCACTCACTCACTCACTCACTCACTCACTCACTCACTCACTCACTCACTCACTCACTCACTCACTCACTCACTCACTCACTCACTCACTCACTCACTCACTCACTCACTCACTCACTCACTCACTCACTCACTCACTCACTCACTCACTCACTCACTCACTCACTCACTCACTCACTCACTCACTCACTCACTCACTCACTCACTCACTCACTCACTCACTCACTCACTCACTCACTCACTCACTCACTCACTCACTCACTCACTCACTCACTCACTCACTCACTCACTCACTCACTCACTCACTCACTCACTCACTCACTCACTCACTCACTCACTCACTCACTCACTCACTCACTCACTCACTCACTCACTCACTCACTCACTCACTCACTCACTCACTCACTCACTCACTCACTCACTCACTCACTCACTCACTCACTCACTCACTCACTCACTCACTCACTCACTCACTCACTCACTCACTCACTCACTCACTCACTCACA